>JAYESA010000012.1:139417848-139505348 GCA_036927795.1 Iris macrosiphon | reverse complement strand
AGAGGAAGAAGAGTTGTGGGTTGTTCCCCTTTTTTCTCTTGATCTCTACCCCTTTTATATACTCTAAATAAGTGTTTGAAGATCACAATATCTTACCAAAAATCGTCTAAGAGTTACAACAACCCAACAATAAAATAAAATCTTTGAATAAGTTGGGAAATGGTTATATCAACTCCACTTTTTGTGCACAGCATAGTTGTCTCAACTTCAAGCGTAATTTGGTCCATGATGTAGCCAAAATCTCGGAAAAATCAAAATGGCAAAATTGTGCCTCTATCACTTAGCTTTCCGAATCAATTTGGATCAGCTCAATTGGACTTCGGATGAGCAAGTTATGACCATTTTTCTACAAGGTGGCAGAACTGTCCAGAATTGATAATTAGCTCCATTTTGCTTTTAGTGACTCCAATTGCATCCTAGATCAAAATATAAAAGTAATGAGTATCTTTAGACATTAAATGAGCATAAAGGAGTATATATTAAGTAATAAAAATATGATATTTTATGTTCTCATCACTTGGCCCATTACGTGATATTACTGCTACCCGGCTTTCCGACACAGAGCTTGTAGTGATTTCAGCCTGAGTACTAGTGATGCTCTCAACTTGCATTTCACATAGTGATGAGAACATAAAATATCATATTTTTATTCCTTAATGTATACTCCTTTATGCTCATTTAATGTCTAAAGATACTCATTATTTTTATATTTTGATTTAGGATACAATTGGAGTCACTAAAAGCAAAATGGAGCTAATTATCAATTATGGACAGTTCTGACACCTTGTAGAAAAATGGTCATAACTTGCTCATCCGAAGTCCAATTGAGCTAATCCAAATTGATTCGGAAAGCTAAGTGATAGAGGCACAATTTTGCTGTTTTAATTTTCCCGAGATTCTGGCTACATCATGGACCAAATCACGCTTGAAGTTGAGACAACTATGCTGTGCACAAAAAGTGGAGTTGATATAACCATTTCCCAACTTATTCAAAAATTTTATTTTATTGTTGGGTTGTTGTAACTCTTAGAGGATTTTTGGGAAGATATTGTGATCTTCAAACACTTATTTAGAGTGTATAAAAGGGGTAGAGATCAAGAGGAAAAAAAAAAAACCCACAACTCTTCTTTCTCTTCTCCAATATTCTTTTGAAGTTTTTTTGAACATGCGGAGCTAAAAGTCTTGTTGGTCGAAGGAAACGGAAGCCTCGGAATGAATAAAAACTTGTGAGATCTAATTTGTGTTTATATTTTTGATTTGTGCTTTAAGTATCGAATGTTTTCTTATGCATATTTTTATAATTATCTTGTTTAATGACTAGGATGCATACTAGTTTATTATTCATGACAATCTAATGCTAAATTAGATATCGAATCCGTAATTGTTCGATCCCTCTAATTTGTGAAGCAACCAAGATTTAATGAACTGCTTTGTTTTATTAGATCTTAGGAGGAAAATTTTTGACAAAATTAAATGCAACCGCGTGTACTTGTGTTGTTTTGCTTCATCGATCTCATCGAGTTTAATACGCTACTAGATTAAACCTTTAGCGCTTGTCTAGGGTTATTTAGTAGTTAAGGTTAATTAGATCGCTTGTTTTTAATTAATTGTGGCTGAAGGAGATAGAAAAATAATTCCAACGATGAATATTCAAAGTATGAATTAATATATACTTGCATCGATGATCAGTTTTAAGATTCCAATGGTGGATGTTGACTGAGACCAACATTTATTTCTTTGATTATTTTAATACTTTAATTATTTTTAGCACTTTTTAATTTGCTTTGATCCAAAACTCTTCCCCCATCTTATTTCACATAGCATAAAGATCAAACTAATTACTCTTCGTGGGAACGATCCTTACTCTCACTACTACATATTATTTCAAGAGTAAAGGTTTTATTTTTGGGTACCTACGACAGCACGCCAAATTTTGGCGCCGTTGTCGGAGAGTAATTTTAGTTAATTTTTGTGCTTTTTGTGATCTTTATTTCGTTCTTGTGATCAAATAATTTTTTTTGCCTATTAAAAAAAAAAAAATACGGTAACAGGAAATGGCGGCCAATTCTCAAATATTTGGCACTTGGCTAGATCTTCCATCTAGGCATGCGGATGAGGTAAATGTTTCTTCCTTAGAACAACAAATTTCTTGTTTAACTTCTCTTGTTCGTCAGATGGTTGTAGGTAACATGAAAACAACAAAGGCTTGTAGGATTTGTCTAGTATCAGGGCATCCAACCGATATGTGTCCAACTCTCCAAGAGGAGTCCAATGAACAAGTGAATACGGAATGTGGTTTTCCTGGACTACCAGAAATGAAGTATGATTCCTATTCAGACACGTATAACATAGGATGGAGAGATCATTCCAATCTCACCTATGGGAGTCCAGAATTAAATCAACCAGCAACTCAAAATTTTCCAAGTTACCAGCAATACAAGCAGCAATACCTACAACCAAGCCAAACTTCTAATTCTGGTATGTCTTTAGAAGATATTGTTAAGTCTATTGCCATTAATAATTTACAATTTCAACAGGAGACGAGGACTAGTATCGAAAGTTTGAACAATCAAATGAGTCAAATGACAACAATCAAATGAGTCAAATGACAACTGCAATTAATAAGCTAGAGGCACAAAGCTTAGAGAACTTACCATCTGAAATGATAGTAAATCCAAAAGAAACTGTAAGTTCAATCATTTTGAGAAGTTGTAAAGAAGTTAAAATTCCAGAAAAAGAAGCATGTGCATCGTCAAAAGAAGAAGAAGAGAAAAATATCGTTGCAGACACGAACATTCCTAATGACGATGTAGTACCTAATGCAAAAGAAGTTTTTAAACTTGATGGAAAAAATGGAGTAAAAGTTGCCATCAGTGAGAATTTTGAGAAAGAACATGAGTTAGCTTTGAGTACTAACTTACATAAAACTGTTGCAGTGTTGAACGATCTTCCAAAAAGACAACAGTCAGGTAATATTTCATATATTCCAATTTATAACAAAAGACCTTTACCTTCTGTTTTGCAGGGCTGCATTCTAGACTTGAAATCCCTGCCTAGTTATATCAAGTGTGCATAGAGTCGAGCCAACGACAATATTAAACAAAGGCGCTGCTTGGGAGGCAACCCAAGAGAAGTTTTTTTTTATTCTCGCATTTTATTTTTTTTGGTTATTTTGTCTTTTCTTTGCATTTAACCATACATTGGGGACAATGTCTGTTTTAAGTGTGGGGGAGGGGATTTACTTTATTTTAAGCATTTTTAGTTCGCTATTTTTCTTAAAAAAAAAATTAATAATAATAATTATTATTATTATTATTTTTTTAATAAAAGAATTTTGGTTTTTGTTTTTTTTAATAATTTTTGGTTGTGTATGTCATGAGTAAGATTCAACTAGATTTGAAAAATTCATAACATGATTGAATAAATAATTTTTTTTTCAACTTAGAATTAATTAGTCTAGTTATTTTTTATTGAAAATGGTAGTATCTAAATTGGTAGACAAAAGCCAGTGAGAATTTGAGCCTTTAGACTGACACATCAGTCTCATTATTCTTTCATGAGAGATATTCTTCCACTGATTTGTTTCTCTAGAACTTGCTTTGGTTCTCTTCGATGTCACATTGACACATGCATGCATGAACATGATTAAGGCCATCTTTGTTATGCGTTACATAAGCCAAATAGCCCACCTTGTAATTAATTTTCTTTTTGTTGAACCCCTTTGAGCTTTATTGCCTTTTTCTTGGTATACCCACATTACAAGCTTTCAACCAATAATATTTATACCTTTACCCAAGTCGCAAAGCTAGTGGAGCATTGTTGATCATTATGATATGTATGGGTGTACGAAAAAAATAATTGTGGGGGTATCTAAATTTGTGGTTTGGTTATAACCAACAAAATGGAACATATTTTTATCCTCAAATTTTCTAAGTTCCATTATTGTTAAAAAAAAAAGTAAAAAAAAAAAAAAAATGGAGTGATTGATTTTGCATTGTTTAAATGCTTTAAAAGCCAAATTGAAGACGCTGCAAAATGGAGTGATTGATTTTACATGTTTTATATTGAGATTGAGTTGATTCATTTTTGCTCCACTAGTTTTGATGGCTTTTGAGCTACATTCCTAAATATATCCCACCTTAATCCTAAGCCATGTTACAACCCATGAAAAGTCCTTATGATTTATGTTATGCATGTGATCCCAGTGGTGGAGAATGAGAAAATATACAAGCTTATGGTAGAGCATTTCTTTTGGAATGAATTCGAGAGAAATATATACCTTCAAACACATGAGAGTTTAGTGTTTATTCCCGTGAGGGTCTACCTATTTAGTTTACTCCATTTTTCAAGTAAAAATACCTACTAAGTAATTAGAAGTTGTTTAAGAATATATGTTCATGATATGTTATGAGTTTTGAAGAACTTGGTTATTATTTATTTATGACATTGCAACCTTGATTTCTTTTTGGAATAATAAATTAGAGTTTTGCCCGAGGACGAGCAAAGGTTAAGTGTGGGGGTATTTGATGAGAACATAAAATATCATATTTTTATTCCTTAATGTATACTCCTTTATGCTCATTTAATGTCTAAAGATACTCATTATTTTTATATTTTGATCTAGGATACAATTGGAGTCACTAAAAGCAAAATGGAGCTAATTATCAATTCTGGACAGTTCTGACACCTTGTAGAAAAATGGTCATAACTTGCTCATCCGAAATCCAATTGAGCTAATCCAAATTGATTCGGAAAGCTAAGTGATAGAGGCACAATTTTGCTGTTTTGATTTTCCCGAGATTCTGGCTACATCATGGACCAAATCACGCTTGAAGTTGAGACAACTATGCTGTGCACAAAAAGTGGAGTTGATATAACCATTTCCCAACTTATTCAAAGATTTTATTTTATTGTTGGGTTGTTGTAACTCTTAGAGGATTTTTGGGAAGATATTGTGATCTTCAAACACTTATTTAGAGTGTATAAAAGGGGTAGAGATCAAGAGAAAAAAAAACAACAACCCACAACTCTTCTTTCTCTTCTCCAATATTCTTTTGAAGTTTTTTTGAACATGCGGAGCTAAAAGTCTTGTTGGTCGAAGGAAACGGAAGCCTCGGAATGAATAAAAACTTGTGAGATCTAATTTGTGTTTATATTTTTGATTTGTGCTTTAAGTATCGAATGTTTTCTTATGCATATTTTTATGATTATCTTGTTTAATGACTAGGATGCATACTAGTTTATTATTCATGACAATCTAATGCTAAATTAGATATCGAATCCGTAATTGTTCGATCCCTCTAATTTGTGAAGCAACCAAGATTTAATGAACTGCTTTGTTTTATTAGATCTTAGGAGGAAAATTTTTGACAAAATTAAATACAACCGCGTGTGCTTGTGTTGTTTTGCTTCATCGATCTAATCGAGTTTAATACGCTACTAGATTAAACCTTTAGCGCTTGTCTGGGGTTATTTAGTAGTTAAGGTTAATTAGATCGCTTGTTTTTAATTAATTGTGGCTGAAGGAGATAGAAAAATAATTCCAACGATGAATATTCAAAGTATGAATTAATATATACTTGCATCGATGATCAGTTTTAAGATTCCAATGGTGGATGTTGACTGAGACCAACATTTATTTCTTTGATTATTTTAATACTTTAATTGTTTTTAGCACTTTTTAATTTGCTTTGATCCAAAACTCTCCCCCCATCTTATTTCACATAGCATAAAGATCAAACTAATTACTCTTCGTGGGAACGATCCTTACTCTCACTACTACATATTATTTCAAGAGTAAAGGTTTTATTTTTGGGTGCCTACGACAGCACGCCACATAACTGATTACATAGCTTGCCATGAGGATCTATCTTTATTTACTGTATTTTATTTGGCTTGAGTTATTCTTGTACCTTACTATGTCCCTTGAGGACCTGGATCCGGATTATGTCCCCAGGTATAGCAGAGGAGGATTACCCCGAGGTTTACGGGACAGGAGCTGACGCTGGAGCAGTACTAGCACCAGAAGACGAGATTGTGCCAGAGGATTTCTCCTGAGTATTTCAGTTTCCTACTCAGCTATTTATGCTTCCAGTTATTTCATATATTGACTCATGGACTTATGTATTGACTTATTCTCTTTTCTTATTTTATCGGGTTGTTCCCCGAGACACTACAAATGTTGACTTAATGATGGACTATTTTATTTATCTATTATCTTGATTACTCTATCATATTTAGTTATGTTTCTTTCTGTGGATGAGATTAGAATTATTCTGTGATAGATGGTGTAGACTGCATTGATATTTATTACAGCTTAAGTGCACTCTAACGGGTCCATTAAATTGGGTTTGCCGATTGGAGTTGTGCTGCTGGCCATTGCCATATGGCTAGTCCCTCTGTATTTCGGGACTGGGGCGTGACAAATTTTCAAACCTCTTTCTCGCTTTCCTTATTCAAAAAAATTTCTATTTCTCTCCAACTCCTCCAATTCCAAGAAATGGCACCGAAACCTTCTTCCAATTCTATGTATGTATTCAATATTCTTCCTCCATTAGGATTTTGATTTTATTAATGTGTATATTTGATTTAATTTTTAAACGAAGTGATGAACCCTAAAATCTTCCTAAAAATTATTAGATAAATAGTTAGGCTATAATCTAGTTTTAATGCATAAAATATTTAGATAAATTAGTATAAAACTAATTTAGGGTTGATATACGAAGTGATGAACCCTAAAAATAAAGTTTAGGGTTTAAAAAATCCAACAGCGCCGACAGTGAGATTTTTTGCCTACAGGACTGTAGGCAAATTCTACAGTCCTATAAATATATAGGACTATAGGAAATCTCAGTCCTGTTGTACATATAGGACTGTAGAAAATTCAACAGTCCTGTAGTATATGTAGGACTGTAGAAAATTCTACAGCCATATTGTATATGTAGGACTATAGAAAATTTTACACTTCTGTGTGAGACTATTATTCTTTTTGCAGTTGCAGGATATTTATTAGAAGGTAGAAGTACCTTTCCCCAAATTGGTTGTGCAATCAATTTGGCATTTATACCTTGGCTGAGCTTGAACTTTAATGGCTCCGCACGGTCAACGGCTAGAATCAGACTTCGACCCTTCAAGCAACATCCCGTGTAGTGCACTGCAGCCAGTTAAATACCAAGAGTTCCAACATATTATCCCCTAAATATATGCACAAACTCAATATTAAAGCTACCCGCATTGCGGAAAAAAAAAAAAAAAAAAAAAACCTCTCTTAAAACATTCTTAGGAATAAAAACATCACTGCCATGTTTAAATCTTACTAATATTACACTATATAATCAAAATATAATAGATACCTAGATCCAAAAAATTAATCTTTTACAAATGAACACACATGTAAAATCGAGCCACGCAAGTCACGTATCAAAACAAATATTAATATTTGTCATCAAGTTCCTTATTAGAAAATAGCCAAAAATTAATAGACATGCCCTCCAAAATTGAAACGCTTCCTAACGCTAATTTCACCACTTTAATCGTGCGGTCCAAAATAGTTGTTAAACGTTAAAAATCGAAGGATCTCACACATGCCCCTTCCTCTTATACTGTGAGTCGTTTATCAAGTTTGGCTTATGCATTGATTCAGATCATAGTTTGCAGTGTCGGTCGATACGAATCTGATACAGTCGATACCGATACGATTTGGCATGTCCCGATCCGATACTAGCCGATACCGATATTGGGGGTCTCTTTTTCGATCAATTCGGCAAATAAAATTGAACGAAAAAAGATCTATCAACAAGGGTGTAAATTAAAAGCATAGTAAGGTTGCAAACGCATGTGAAAGAAGAAAACTCATCTATCGTATATAAACCATCGGCAAGGGTGACTATTATTTCATTCAATTTCAAAACAACTAAGAAACAAGACTGAAAATATTTAAAATTATGCCTAAATGTATAAAATATATTTTCTAAAATATTAATAATTTTTTAATAATTATTTGTTTTTCGATACTAAAAAATCTAATACTTCGATCTGAAACCGTCGATATTGTTGATACCAATACTCATAGAAATGGTCTGATACCGATTTTGATATCGATATTGTGAACCTTGATTCAGATCTTAGAAGTCACAAACTCCTAGGAGGTCAACAAGTCTCAGTAAGAACCTCTATTCGATGGTTCTTATTTAGGAGTTTGTTTTTCCGACGACAGAAACTCGTTTTCTCTGACACGGGAACGCGTTTGGACCTAGGTATCTAATAAATACAACTATATTGGCTTACGACTTGCTCTTCTTGAGCAAAGAGACAAAGTCAAATTATTCCACAGCATGCAACAAACATTCCAATTATCTACAAAATCTTGAACAGAGTGCAAGCTTTGACTCTCTCTAAGTTTAAGCTCCAAGCGCTGCACTAGAATTGTGGAATAATGACAAAGGTCTGTTATAAAAATCACGAGGGGAAAAAAAATTAGTAATATGCAAATTTTAAAGCCAAGATTAGATTTTGATGCAAAAAGTTAACTTACCAAAATTACATCTTTTGAAGGTCATACTGAGGGGGGGGGGGAACCAAAACCAACTCTAAATCTATCAGTGACCAAATTATGCAAATAAAAAAGATTCAATTTTTTCGAGGACCCATCAAATTTTCAGATTGAACAAATAGACGAGAACGAGACCCGCTTCAGAATCGAGGGAAAGGAGAACGTCGGAGGGTCAAAACTTGACTGACCATAGGTAGAGGGCAGCGAAAACGGAAGTTCTTCGGAAGAAAAAACCCATAAAGGAATTGGAAAAAAGAGCAGCAAATTGCATTAAAAATAGTTTAAAGTCCGAATTTTTACAGCAAATTATTGGGAGAAATAAAAAAATACCCTCGACTTCGCCGCCCTCCGGAATCTAATATATTTTGATATAATCAAGTATGGAGATGAATATGTACAAGAATAGAACAAGAAAGTTTGATATAACCAAATAAGTACGTGAGATTTTGAAACTGTATCAATGATGGGTGTGGTTCCATCAGGACAAAATAGATAGGATGTTAGTTGCGATTTGAAAAAATTGAAACCTATAATTTGATAACCGTAATTGACTAACACCTGATTTTGAAACCACTTTTCCAGAACAACAATTGACTAAAACGTGATTTTAAAATTACCTCCTACGATTCTGAAATCCGGATTAAGATTGTATAGAGAATGAGTAATAGATTAACTTTTATTGATGACAATACTAGGTATATATATATAATAGGCTAACCCCTTCTCTCTATTATTCTACTTGATGAGGGACTAAAGTCCATTACAAATATAATACTTAACACCCTCCCTCAAGCTGGAGCATAAATGTCAATCATGTCCAGCTTGTTACAAAGGAATTGAACCCGAGGACCCAGAAGAGACTTTGTGAAGATATCAACTATCTTATCACCGGTTCTCACGTGATGAAATTTTATTATCCCCTTTTTATACTCATCATGAACGAAGTGAATGTCAGTTTCAATATGCTTCGTCCTTTCATAGAACACATGATTGGTAGCAATATGGATAGCAGACTGGTTATCAAACCACATATCTGCTGCTTTAGATCCTGCTTCTTCTCCCAGTTCTTGTAGCAGATGGTTCAGATATAGCACATCCATTGTGCCATGAGCAATAGCTCGATATTCTGCTTCAGAACTTGATCGTGCGATCACACTCTGCTTCTTGCTCTTCCACGATACCAAGTTTTTGCCAATAAATACCGAGTAACCAGATGTAGATCGTCTATCCGTCAGTCTCGCACCTCAGTCATCATCGGTAAAGCACTCAACATTTGTATGTTACTGATTCTTCATGCAAATTTTTTTCCAGGATTCTGGACTAGATAACACCGAATTCTGATAACTGTATGCCAATGTGGAACTCGTAGAGAAGACATAAATCTACTCGCGACACTGACTACAAAAAAATATATTTGGACGAGTCATAACCGCAAAGTAGTTGAGTTTTCTAACCACTCGACGATATTGATCTGGATTAGTCATCAGTTTTCCCCTCGTCGGAAAGTAACTTTTCTCCTGGGTCCATTGGCGACGTTGCTCCCTTGGCTTGCATCATTCCTGCATCATTTGGTATGTCTAGCATATACTTCCTCTGAGACATGACAATGTGCCTCTTTCCCCGTATGACTTCAACACTCAAGAAGTAATTTAACGATCTCATATCCTTGGTCTGAAACTGTTCTCCCAGAAACTTCTTTAGTCATGTAATGTCCTGATTGTCGTCTCCCATGATCACAATGTCATCAACATAGACACCAAGTAGTATCCTTACAGCTGATGTCTATCGGTAAAATATCGGATAATTCTTCTTCGTTTGACACATACCAAACTGAGTAGCATGTGTAAATCGACCAAACCATGCACAGGGTGATTGTTTGAAACCATAGAGGGCCTTCCTCAGATGATACACTTTATCCTCCCTTCCAACGAACCCGGGGGTTACACCACATACACTTCTTCGTCAAGATCCCCGTGGAGGTATGCATTCTTGATATCCAGCTGAAGTAAGGGACAGTCATAGCCAACAGTTAAGGCCAAGAGAACTCGTATAGAGGTCATCATGGCAACTGGAGAGAATGTCTCAAAATAATTCTCATCATAGGTCTGAGAATAGCCTTTATCGACTAGTCGAACTTTTAGTCGATCAAGAGTGTCATTTGATTTCACTTTGATCGTGAACACCCATTTGCAACCTATTGCCTTCTTACCAGGCGGCAGATCTACCAAGTTTTAAGTTTGGTTCTTCCGAAGCGCTTTTATCTCATCTTCCATAGCAGAACATCAACCGGAATATTTGAGACCCTCGGCAATATTAGGAATCTAAGTTATATCAATAGTAGCTATCAAGGACTGGGTGTGGCTCGCGAGCCCTTTATAGTTTTCAATATACAAGGGATGATCACGACAGGCACGACGAGGTCGAGCTGGTGGAACAAGCGAAGGTGAACCAGTCGAGCTAGAGGAGGAGGATGACTCTGTGACCGTGGACACTATCTACGACCCTCGGTTGGACGAAGACAGTGCTGACTGAATCGGTGTCTGCGGACCGTCGGACCGGAATACTGGCTCCGGTAGGGGAGGGCACCCTTACGGGCGGCTGATATGTCTGAACAGAAAATAACAAGAAATTCTCTTCTGGGTAAACTTTGGGTACTTGACCTGTAGTTTGTGGAAGTGGAGGAAACTCTGTTTCAACGAATGTAACGTCCCGGGAGAAAAAATATCTCTTCAAGATGAAAAAAATATCGATACATTTTCTGATCCTTAGGATACCCAAGAAAAACACATTGGATTGTCTTAGGATCTAATTTATAAAGAGTCGGTCGGGTATTCTGAACATAACACAAGCAATCAAAAATTTTGAGAGGTAGAGGAAACGACTCTCATTCTGGATATAACCTAGAAAATTGAGTAGCACCATTGAATACGGATGATGGCATATAATTAATAAGATAACAAGTCGTAAGTACCACATCCGACCAGAATCTTTTGGGAGTACGTGCCTGAAACATAAGAGCACGCGTTGTTTCCAAGAGATAGACGATTCTTTCGTTCGGCCATACCATTCTGTTTTGGTGGATGATGTCATTTCGAGATAGGTGTGAGTTGAATCACGAGACATATACTCACGATATTTCTCATTTCGAAGACATTTAATCAGAACACCAAATTGTGTTTTAATCTCCGCATAAAAATTTCACTAAATTTCAAATAGCTCGAAGCGATTTTTTATCAGATAGATAAACGTGACATGTGAGTAGTCATCAACAAAGGTAACAAAGTACTTGAAATCCATCATCGAGTCAACCGGACTTGGTCCCCATATATCAGAATGCACCAACTCGAAACGAGCGGTTGCAGATTTATTGACTTACCGGATAGGGAATCCGGTGATGTTTAGCCAAATGACACGATTCATAATGAAAAGAAGCGAAAATACCTAAAGATGGTTACATTTTTTGGAGAGCTTGTATAGATGGATAACCTAACTAACAGTGTAGCTCGAAGGGATCAAGATCCATGCCAGCACAAGCAACAAAAGAAGGTGCATCAAACAGGTACAAACCTCCGGCCACATGTCCCTACCGACAGTCTTTCCAGTCTTTATGTCCTGAAAAACACAATCATCAGGAAAAATTGTTACCTAGCAATGCATGTCGTGAGTAAGCTGACTAATCGAGAGTAAACTGAATGGGTTTCCAAGTGTAAGTAAGACATAATTAAGTGACTGTCCTGAAGAAAGACGAGCACTTCCTCTGCCACGGACTGTTAGGAACCACCATTGGCAACAGTATTATCAGACATACGACCCACCGATAAATAATCGCATATCATACTTGCGTCACCTGTCATGTGGACAGATGCACCAGAGTCAATTACCCATTACTTCGACTTTACCACATACGCCGCTGAGTACCCGGTTGTTGACATATATAGAAGTCGAAGTTTCACCACGACGCTGAGTTTGGAAGTCAATAAACTCTGCGTATGTCTCTGCATTCATATGAACGGAACGTCCTTCATCAGGAGCATCAGATGTAACATTGGTGGCAGGAGCTTTAGGACACTGTCATTGGAAATGACCTTGCAAACCACAGCTGAAGCATGTGTGCGGTCTCCCCTCCATCATGACCGCCATTGCCTCGCCCACCATCACGGCCAGCATTCCGGCCACCACAAGGTCCTCCACGACCACCACGGAATCCAGCACGAACTGCACCAAAAGCAGTTTAATCAGCAGGAGCATCATTCGGAGTGGTCTCAACGACCTTCGTTGTCCGTAGGACACGACAGTGAGCTTCCATCAGAGACGGGACATCAGATCCAGCAAATGATCTGAGAACGAGCCGAGTCCGCATCGGGACTGAGAGGCAAGATATGCCATGACATGAAGCTGCTCACGTTGAGCCTTCGCTTTATTGATATCCGTTGTGAGAGGTAATACGCGGTTGACCTTTATTGAAGAGAATACTACATATATATATATGAGATGCTCCCCCCCCCCCCCCCCCCCCCCCCCCCTCCCCCTCTATTATTCTATCCGACGTGGGACTAAAGTCCATTACTAATATAATACTTAACAAAGATCAACTAACCCTTGTGAACGAATTTAAATGTTATAGTTTTAGACCACATTACTTAAATTTAGTGTTGTTATATAAATGTTCACCGTCTCAAAAATTGTACTTATTTCAAAAGATCCGTGCAACGCACACTACAGTCTATCCGCCATTTTTGTAATCTATGCCCGAAATACATTACTGTTCAATTGATTTCCTGCTAAGCGGGACCTTCAAATCAGTGTTGTGAAATATGTTAAACCTATTCCGCTTCACTCCGCCTCTCTGATGGATTAATCTTCTGATGCAGCTTCTTGTAACTTGCCAGAACCACAACGCAAGCTAAACCAATATATGTTTTCATATAGAGCACCATAATATAATATATTCGTTAATGGAGCTGATAGGCTCAGGAATATATGGATTATATTATCCTATTACAAAGCACATGGCCGTATCGGATTATTGTGACTGTTGGCTATTTAAGAAAGAGTAATGCTATTAATCTCATCCCTACAAGTTAAATGAGTCTCTCCTTAAATACTAACAAAACTGTTATTTATTATCCAAAAAATTTAATTGATATAATTTTGACAATCTGTGTATATTTTGGACTATCAAAATACATGTACGTTACTGATATTAAAGAGAGAGAGAGAGAGAAAAAGTAAGTTGGCTGTGGGGGAATCACACCATTTGCAAGCCCTTTTATCTCCTCTATCAACGTGGTGGTGGGCCCACGTAAGGGAATAATAGAAACCTAACCTCATTAGGTCAGGAGCGACGTCTGCCGTCCGATCGTCATCGGACGGCCGGGACTGAGAAGTCCGATGAGAGAAGACATGTGGGAGGGGCCTCTCTCGTCCGTTGCCAGCTGAGGGGAGGGCAATGGTCAACCTAATAATAATAATATTATTATTATTATTTGGAGTCGTACGAACAATGCAACGCCTAACAACTTTATTCCATGCTAACGGAAGCTTGTTTTTATTTCATAATTAATATACATAACTGATTGTTTTGTTGTTATAATAAATAATAGTTAATTTTGTGATTCTTCCATTCTCAAAGAGGAAGGACTAGAACCAGAGGAGGAGCAAAAGATTAAATTTGTGGACTACATTTTTTTTTCATGTTAATTAAACTTTTAACAGAAAAAATACACTCAAACTAAAATGAGCAAAAAAAAAATGAAGTAAATATTTTTAAATTATAACAAAAGAAGCAGCAAAAATTATACATAATTTTTTTTTTAAAACATGTAAAACATTTAATAAAGATGAGATTTAAACTCGTGCCTAGAGAATTAAAAGTCCTAAATACTATCATTGGAACAAATTTATTTTTGTACATTAGAAGGCCAAACCAATATATATTTTAAAATTAAAAAAGTCTATGTAGTAATCAACAGGGGAGTTGTGGCCCTCCTTTGAACACTTAATAGATCTATGAGTTTATTGTTCAATTGTAGGAGGGGAGGTGAATTTGGTATGTTCAAGGAAGCCAATACTAACCAAAAATAAAATAAAATAAAATAAATATTTTTTTTCTAATTAAATTCATAAATTTTATTATCATTATTTTGACTAATTAGTTATATTCATAAATAAAAGGACTTTAATTTATAAGTTATGTATAAATTGTTTTTAACGTTAATTCTTAACTCTTGATTAGCAATAAGTTAATTTAATATTAATATTAAATATCATTAACATAGATAATTGATAAGAGTATCCACAGTGGAGACACTCCAAACACATACTCTAAATTATTAAAAATTATGTAAATTATTATTTTTGGAGTGTCCTCATGATATTAACAAACAATGTTATACTCCAAATAAGTACTCTAAATTAATTTTCTCTTTTTTTTTCCTTTTTTTTCTTTATTTTTCGTCTTTATTTGGTAATATTTTTTCTTTCTCTTTTTTCTCTTTTTTTTTCTTCTTTATTTGGAAATATTTTTTCTTTCTCTTTTTTCTCTTTATTTTTCTTTTGTGTTTGATTACTTTTAATGGGCTCGTCAATTAATATAAAGGAGCTATGACACGTTCCAAATCTAGAATGTCTCGTAGTTTTTTAATAATTTTTAAGTATGCACAAGTGTCTATTATAGTCTTCAAGTGTTATAAAATTTGACGAAACTCAAAATGTAGCATTGAAATATTTCACTGTGTATTCTCTAAATTCTTATTGATACATTAATGTACATTTTCAATTTTTTAGCTCCTTTCATTTCATATGTGACATATCTTGGAAGAAGCAGAACACAAGAAAGTGCAAATTAGTCAAAGAAATTTGTACTTCCTCTGTCGTGCAATCAAAACGTCCAAAAAAGGAAAAAAAAAATAGAAGGTTGACACTATAATGGTTTAATAATTTTGTTGAAAAGTGAAGGTCATTGTAATTTGGGGTATAATTCGGACTAAATCCGAGCTCAATCGTTTTAAACTTGTTAGTGGGTTAGGTTAGGATTAAAAATATTCGAATTCTGAATCGATTTAAAATATTTGAATCCGGTCAAAAATTGGATTGGGTCGGATTCAAGTGTCAGTTACCCAAAATCTAAAACCCCCTCCCCTCCCCCCCCCCCCCCCTCACACACACACACACACACGTGTGTGTATATATATATATATATATATATATATATATATATATATATATATATATATATATATATATATTGTTTCATATTTCTTAAATAAAAATTTAAACCGTAACATTTTCACCCAAACTCTTCCACTCCTTATCATAAATCTCATTTCAGTTTGTATTTTCTAATGATTGAGACTTGATTACTATTTGATTATGTGTTTAATATTACTCTTGTTTAAAATTATTTCAAATATCATATTAGAGTCCGATAAACCCGTTTGACCCAATCCGAGCCCAACCCGATCATCCGGACTTGGTCTTGGACTACATATGTCGAACCTGAGGTCGGGTTGGGCTTGGACTCGGACTCGGACTAGACTTATGAGTCATCGGATTAGACTCGGGTTGAGCTCAAATCCGATCCAACCCGTCTGAGTTGCACTCCTAATTATAAAGTATGTACCCAAGTTATGGCCTCACGGAACCATAATCTCTTTGATTTTGAAAATGTTTATAAGTTGCACTATCTTATATTGTTCCATCTAGCTTTTAAGTCAGTATTCTAATTTTAAAATTTCGTGAAATACTTTACTTATTATCCTCACCACCAGAGCCAGTTCGGAGGTTGGGTTGTCCTATCCAAATCTAATTTTGGTTGTCCATTGATCCATATTGTGAGCCGGTCTGGAGGGGTCATTCGTGACCCCGATCTTTGGTGAAATCACGCTAAGTTTGGAGGGTTGTCCAAGTCTGAAGTCTTGTTCGACTTATCTCAGGGTCGACCCTGCTCACCACACTATTTTTTTTGCAAATAAGTAAAATAATATAAATATAAATATAAATATAAATATAGATATAGATGCTTAGCACCAATTCAAATCCATTACAATTATCTCCCACAAAATCCGGGGAAAACACATTCAAACCTTAAGTTTTCCTTTAAAAAACTAAAATAAAAAATAATAATATTCATATTCCATGCAAATGTTCTCCATTACTGTTCAATCATTCATTCAGTCAAAATCCATTTCAAGTTGGGGCTTAGAAATATTCATTCCTCGCGCCCAATCATGTGCACCAGATGTCTAACTCCTCACATGCTAATATCTCAGTTAATTCCGAATATTACATTTATTTATTTTAAAATTATTTCTCCAATACAAATGTGAATTAAATTATGAATCTGACATGACAATGACATATCAAAAACAGTGTGAAGTTGGTTGTCTAGATCTAGACAATGGACTTCACAATGCTTTACTTTTGCATTGGAAAACACTTTTCTATAGTTGAAAAAAAAAGAAGTGGAATAGTTGTCTTGGAAGTTGAAAAAAATAGTTTTAGTCATTTCAATACTTTTGCATTGGAAAACACTTTTCTATTTCATTGTCTTGTGTGAATATAATCTTGCCACATAGAAAAATCATTGTCTTGTGCCTCATGCCACATAAGAATCGCAATACAAAACAAGACACTACGGTTGGAGATGCTCTTATGTGGATCAAACCCTGACATGGAATAGTAATCTATGTAGACCCGTATCCTGCTTATTTTGGTTTCGTTTGGTTCGCAAAATCATGACGTTGTAAAATAAAATAATAAATTTCATTCATTTTCTGTGTTTGGATGTCATTTCCTATGTTTGGATATCAAAGAAATAGAAAAAAAGGAAAATAATTTCTAATAGAAAAAAATAGAAAAAAATGATTCGCTCGATACATCTAAGGATTCACTTTTCCACTTTAATATTTGTTTTTCCTTCCAATTTTTTACCATTTTCAAATACCGAAAAAAAAATCGATAGAAATAATAAATTTTCAAAGAATTTTTCTTTTTTTTCTTTTTGTGAACCAAACGAAACTTTTGTGAACGGTTAGTATTCGGATTTTTTCGTTTTAAGTAATAATTTATTATATAATTATATAAAACGGGATAAGTTTTGGTTAATTGCGGGGGGGGGGACCACTCGCCAACTCAGTTGGCGAGTTGCTGAGTTGGCGAGGGGCTCGCCAACTGAGTTGGCGGGGCACCCTCCTCGAGGGGCCGCTCGCCAACTGAGTTGGCGAGCAATGCAACGTTGCATTTTCAGCCGTTGGCCAACGGCTATAATCCCCACATTCCTATAAACACCCCCCCCACCCAACACTCCTCTCACAACATTCACATTCTCCTCCTACCCCAAACACTCCTTACACCAAATTCTCCTCCTCTTGATATTTACTGGCGATGGCTACCCGCAATGATGGTCGTATTCCTGGCGGACCGACTACCGAGCTTATTCTTAAGCAACGTGAAGAGCACATTTCTACTCAGATTTTTACTGGCGAGGTATTTTTTGAAATTACAAGTTGCTAACTTTATTAATGTATATATTTTTTAGAATGTCTATGTTTACTTAATTAATGCATATAATTTTTATAGTTATACGACCATGATAATGCTTTACGAACCCGGATCCACGTACATTGGCGGTCTGAAAGGAATTATCGTACGTGGGAGCTTAATCCAGCTCAAAAGGCTTTGGTGGAATCCTTTGGATTCCACTATATAGATCATGTTAGATATTTAATTTACGATCTTCATTTAGGTGTAAGCCTTGCGGAGCGTTGGTGGCCAGAACGTAACACTTTTCAACTCCCATTCGGCGAGATGACGATCACCCTTTTTGATGTGGCGAATATACTAGGGTTACCTATTAAAGGTAACGCTATATATTTTGATCCGCACTTAAAGGGATCTGATCTGATCCGGAGTTATCTCGGTGTTAGCCCTCCTCCTGGTCTAAAAGATGGCAATTATGTGAAATTTTCATGGCTCCGTGGCAACTTTATAGACCTACATCAAACTATTGATGGGGTGGTTGATGTAGATGAAAATCGGGTATGTATTTTAATTAGTAAATTTGTTTATTACTTAATTTAGTGGTACAATTTAATAAATTTGTTTAACACTTAATAAATCCAGGTCATTCGTTGCACTAGAGCGTATCTGCTCTGTTTATGTGGTGCAATTCTATTTCCCGATGCATCGGGAAATATGGTAAATGTGCAGCTTTTACCATTCTTGGATGATCTGACCAAACCTACCGAGCATGCGTGGGGAGCTGCTACTCTTGCATTTTTGTACGCCCAGCTGACAGAATTTGTGAGATGCAATCGCAAGAGTATTTGTGGATGTATTTCACTGATACAGGTATGAATGAAAGACCTTAAAAAGTTAGAGTAATTTTATACGCAAATTTTGTTTGTACTAATGTCATATTTTTGTTTTATAGTTCTGGTCCTACGAGCACTTCTATATTGGTAGGCCTGTTACCAGCGTTCTCAGTGATGTTGGAGTATTTCCAGTTGCTATGCGCTGGCCTACAGATGTAGTGGATTATCAACACTACCAATACAGGACTGTATCACTATATCGAAGCCAATTTGATACACTGCGGTCTAATGAGGTAATTTTTAAATATGCAATAAATATCTTTAAATTATTTAAGTTTTGATCGTAGATAAACATCACATCTAATCTCTTAGAATATCTTGAAATAGGTAACCTGGTTACCGTACATATGTGAACCCGATGCTCCAGAAATCAAGATGACATCCTGTGCATTTAGTTTACACAGATGTCATATTATATATGATCGGTTCACCATGTACCATCCGGCAGACCGTGTTCTTCGACAATTCGGAATGGCCCCAATAATTCCCGATGCTCCACCGACAGTCGGTTATCAGACATCAAATGCATTCCAACGAATCATTAGTCTCGTTGCTGACTGGAATAATCGGTTCGAGAATTATAGTGTGAGGGACATGTCTCCTAGACTAAATTCTGCTGAGGAATGTAAGTTATAAGTTACTCATTATTCGTATTGATTTAGTGTAAATAGTTTGCTAAAATTTTGTTTATATTTTGCAGACATATGTAGCCTGGACTACAGACAATGGTGGGGATGCCCTCTTATGAGCAACCGAGTATACCACTATGAGGAGTCCAGGTTCAAGACTAGATCCCTAGACGATTCTACTATGCGTGCTTTTATTGATGGAATGAATGATTTGGTATGACTTCATTATACTTTAACTTCATTATACTTTAAAAAATACATATACATAGATATGATAAATATTTTAATCTACATGTTTCAAATTTCAGAGTGGGGTGTACCAGCAACATTTACAACAACCTCATATGGAGGAACATGTGACTCATCGTCTTATGGGGGAGCTTGTTACTCGTGTTCGGCATCTGGGTATTGGACCGGAACCGGAAATGCCTCCGGTACAATCC
Source organism: Iris macrosiphon (assembly GCA_036927795.1). Classification (NCBI taxonomy): domain Eukaryota; kingdom Viridiplantae; phylum Streptophyta; class Magnoliopsida; order Asparagales; family Iridaceae; genus Iris; species Iris macrosiphon. Next base: position 139,485,352 of record JAYESA010000012.1, on the reverse strand, counting down.
CGTCTTCCACCGGACTATCCGACCGGCTTAGTACGACAGAGACACTCTCGTCGTCGTCGACGGGATACTGCTGGAGCGGGCCCGAGTTACCAGTATGCTGGAGCGACCCCGAGTTACCAGTATCCTGGAGCGGGCCCGAGTTACTAGTATGCTGGAGCCTACCCGACTTACGAGACTCCTGGAGCGGGACCGAGTTACGAGACTCCTGGAGCCGGACCGAGTTACGAGACAGCTGGAGATGAAAGCTACCAGATATTCACACAATTTTTGTCGACTCCATCAGCACCGCTGCCTACCCAAACTCAACAAGACCAGGACGAGGAATAGTAGAAAATTTTTAACATTGTATTATTGCAATTTTTGTATGATTTGTAATGGATTTTTACATAAATATTTGGGTATTGAACAATTATATTTTACTCTCTCGGTTGACTAGTACATCTTCTTCGGTTGTGTCCCATAGCACCACAATTACTGCATCGTAGATCTCTTGTCGATGATTTCCGGGGGTTGATGCGGTTCTTCTTTGGTCTTCCGGCTTTCCGTCTTACATCTGGCACCCCAATTTGTCCTCTTACCAAAGGATCTTGGATCTCGTAGGGAACTGGAATTGGCTCCATATTTTGCGCGTATACACTCCTCAAGGTAGCCGTCGAAAATACTGCAGGATAAAAACTATCAATACTAATATTGCAATATCTACAAACAAAACATGCATGTATACATGGTATATAAGTATGGTACCATCTTAAACATGTACAAGATCTGTCAGTTAGATTAACAATATAGGTTCTACTTGTTTTCCGGTCTATTATTTCAAACCTATAACTATCAATAGCTAATATTTCTAGGTGGTTCTTCTCTTTGATAATAGAAGCCATATTTTTTAACATCTTCGGACAATAATATGTGTCAACATTTTCAGCAAACTTTCTACGATTGTCATGAAGTGTAATAATCTTGGCTCTAATACCATCGAGAAGTGTTGTTATTGGCTTATCTCGTAATTTCTTAATTCAGCTGTTGAAACATTCAGCAAGATTAGAAGTGTTAATATCTAATCTAGGACAACTAGCATACGCTGTTATCCAATGTTCAAATCGACGACTTTCATCGTTTACACCAAGAAGCCAATCGTACAACACTATGTTCTCGGCTTTAATTATATCAAACACACTCTCTGCATCCGTTTTATTATATGATCTAGCAAGCGAGTCTAACAAGCGTTGAAATACTAGTTCTTTTGTAACTTTTTTCATGTTTTGTTTAAAATGTTGAATACAAAAAAAATGAGAAGATGCAGGAAAAATAGCACGAACGGCATTTATTAAACCCTTTTGCTTGTCAGATATAAATAAAATTGAACTCCAATCATTAAAACAACTTTCAAAAGATATTTTAAGAGAATTTAAAAACCAAGACCAAGAATCACTATTCTCACCTTCAGCAACAACATAAGCTATAGGATATAATTGATAGTTAGGATCGTGAGCACAAGCAATAAATAAGATACCTTGATATTTTGACGAAAGAAATGTAGCATCAGTACTAATAATTGGTAAACATCCACTTAAAAATCCATCAATACATGCTTTAAAACAAATAAAAATTCGTTGGAAGCTATTATTTTCGGTAGTTTTAATAAAACATGTACTACCTGGATTTGTCTCCATAATTCTATAACAATACTCCTCAAGACTAGCGTATGCCTCATCATAACTACCATTAATTTCAGCTAATGCTGTCTCTCGGGCTCTCCATGCTTTGGAATAACTAACTTGTATACGGTGCTCCATATATATATCTTTAACAATTTGTGATGGACTGTATGACTGGTTATCTCTAATAATGTCAATTATCATGGTCTTAATCCATGAAGCGGTAGCTAGTCGATGACGTCCTGTACTAAGTCTTCCTAAACAAGAATGACGATTTTCTAATGTACTAACTTTAACTATATCGCCATTTCCAATAGATTTTACATATACTCTCCAATTACAATTCGGTTGATCACAACTATATATATTTCCACGAGCATTATTCATATCACTAGCTGAACAACTAAAATTATATTTAATTGCTAAATTACTGATAAAGCTTCTAAAATGAGAACGACTAGGAAATGATTGTCCCTTAAATAATTCATCAGTGATAGCTTTTACATCATCATCATCTACCCTATAATCTATATTTTTAACTAAATCATCACTATTTCCTTCGTCGTTGTCACTATCATCATCATGGTTAGATTCATCTGATGAATGACCTTCTTGGATAAATGAAACTATTTGTTGAGAAGAACTAGCACCTGAACTAACATGCTGATATTCAGAAAAATATTCATTATTTCTACTATCTAAGGTTGCTGCAACTTTAATAACATATATTTTTATATACCGTGATTGTGAATTAATCTCAAGAATATAATTCCATGCATCTTCACTATCTATCAAAAAATAATTAGAACTAAAAATAGACTTCAAAATAAAATCATAATGAATAGAACAACGTTCAATAATATGATTACGTATATTTTCAAAACTAATATTCGGATAAGTTAAAAAAATTATACTTTCTCCTCCTTCGTAATTTAACCCATTTACTGTACCGCCGTGCGAGCATACAATTCTTACGCTACGATCCATGACGGTTGAGAACTTTGGCTACAGAAAACCTCAAATGAACTTTAGCTGCGGGCAGAGAGACAGAGAGAGTGTTGGAGACTTTGCTAGAGGGAAGAGAGAAAATAGAGGAAGTAGATTGAGTGTGAGATGAATGGGTTGAGATAGGTAATTTATAGAGGGAGATTGTAATAGCCGTTGTTGTTAATAGTGGTTGTGAAACGGATCCTTACTCGCCAATTCAGTTGGCGAGCAAACGAGCGTTGTGCAACGGGTCTAAGCCAACTCAGCATGCGGCCCGCCAACTCAGTTGGCGAGCGGGCCCTCGAGGAGTGAGCCTCGCCAACTCAGTTGGCGAGCCCCTCGCCAACTCAGCAACTCGCCAACTGAGTTGGCGAGTGGTCCCCCCCCCCCCCCCCGCAATTCCCCGAAACTTATCCCGTTTTATATAATTATATAATAAATTATTACTTAAAACGAAAAAATCCGGTTAGTATTTTATGAGGCGGGGGTCTTTCCAATCTATACCCGACTAATGTATAACATAATCATGTTCATGGTCAAACTGTGACTAATGTCTTAGTAGTTACCTATTTGGTATTTTTTTTTTGAATTCCCGACATAACGGTCGAGCCCCGACGTAACATTTAGGATTTTTGTGTACATTGTATTGCATATCTTTGGATTCACTATCTCTCAACTTCCACCATTTATAAATGGAAGGAATAATATGTCCCATGGCTCGATCTACTAATATTCTGCCACCCAACTAGAATTTTATACCTCTTCTTAGTAACCACAAGAGCCACTCTAGATCGTTACCTATTTGGTATTTTGAAGGAGGATTTGGAAAGTATCAATCCACTCGTTATATATTTAGATTTTGGATTTGGATATTTCAAACTCTGAAATCTCAATACAAATGCAGCTGGGTAACACATGCCCTAATATCTCGGACTCATTGATTTTGCATGGAATCGTATAGCTAAGGCCATATCAAATCGGATTTTCTCTCTCTCATATTTTCGTGGTAAAAAAATTATTTAGAAATTTTTTTTCCAACCGTAATTTCTATCCAAATGTCTATCCTACGTGATGTTGATGTAGGATAAAAAATTTATGACTCATAAAAATTCTCTATCTCTCGTAGCAATTAATATTGGTCCATACATCATTAAATTGATTCTTTTATTTTTTGACACGTAACAAAAAAACAAACTAAAATAAGATAAATATAACAAAAAGAAATTGTTGTTGTTACAAAGAATTGAACCAAGAACCTCTAAAGCACCAAACTAACATGATAACCACTACACTACAACTATTTTGTGTTAAATATGGTCCATGATATATACTACTTCTATTATATATATATATATATATATATATATATATATATATATATATATATATATATATATGTGTGTGTGTGTGTGTGTGTGTGTGTGTGTGCCTTCTTTAATCTGTGGGTTCTGGACCGTTGTTTTGGCTGTCTTGGATTAGGATTGCCCCTGCCATGTAGGATAGAAATGAAGCACCGTTCGAGGTTTTTTTGTTTGTTTGTTTGTTTGTTTGTGGAAAATCTCTTTGTAGAAACTCTAGACAACTAGGATATAAATTTTTTGTAGGATAGAAACTCAATTTTAGAAATATCCTTGAAATAACATTTTAGACAAGCAACAAAAATTAATTTGTACATTTTATTCAAGGGACTTATTAGCAAAACATCCAAGAAAGACAACCCCTCCCCTTCCTTCCTCCTACTTTAAATAGAAAGGCTACAGTCACACAAAAAAGTTAGCGGGAGACATTGAAAAAAAAAAATCAACAATGCTCTTCCTATTCCTCTTCCTCCTCTTCTCCCCAACCCGACCCGAACCCGACAATCTCCACCTGAAGCTGATCCGCCCCCCTCAAGATCCGACCCTCTCCCGCCTCGACCGGATCCGCGGCCTGGTCGAAAGCGACCAACTCCGCCTCCGCCTCCGCCGCCGCCGCACCATCTCCTCCGCCGGGCCGCCTCTGCCGCCATCGCCGCCTCCGGCGGCGGCGTTCGAGATGCCGGTGCGGTCGGGCGCGTACACCGGCACGGGGCAGTACTTCGTGCGGGTGCGGGTGGGGACCCCGGCCCAGGGGTTCCTGCTCGTCGCCGACACCGGGAGCGACCTCACGTGGGTCAAGTGCGCGTACGGGTCGGATCCGGAGGAGGAGGAAGCGGGGCGGATCTTCCGTGCGGACCTGTCGAGGACGTTCCGCCCGATAAGCTGCTCGTCCGATACGTGCCGGACCGATCTGCCGTTCTCGCTCGCCGCGTGCCCGACGCCGGAGGCCCCCTGCAATTACGATTACGGGTATGGGTTTCCTGACCCGATAACTCTCTTTTCTGGACCCGATAACTGGCTAGCGTTAGCTCTAACTTTAATCAGCTCAGTTACTGCCATTTTTTCGCATTTATATCCCTCTATATCACTTATTTAGCATATCTTTATGATAGGCGAACCAGGTACAGTAGACACGTTTGGATCCTCGATAAATAATATTTTAGTTTAGTCCCTTAAGCAACTTGTTTGCAGGAATTGAACTATTTTATGTCCGAGGTACGTACGGGTGAGTATATCTAGTTGCAAAATCATAAAACCGTTCCAAATCAAATCAGAATCGAAATAAGTAATTCGGTTCAGTTTCTAAAGTTCGTTTTTTAAGTTTTGGAGAGCTAAAAATTTAAATTTTGGACTTTCAAAACCGTTCCGAACCAACCATTTATACTCTCAACGTTAGATTTATGTCTAATAAACTAAAATTATATTATTAAATGAAACGAAATTAAAAAAATCATAATTTTTAAAAAGTCACATTTTGCTTGTGGGACCAAAAAGTTAATTGATAACTAAAGGAGGGCAGTAATTTGCAACTCCTCAATAGTTTAGCATTGTAACTTATATAATAGAAAGTTTTAGAATATTAACTTGCAAAACAGTTATACTTTAGAGTATTTAAGTTACAATTAAGCCTAATAAATATAATGTTACCTTAAAACTGGGGTCCCTAACCAATGTATAATGTTGTGCATGAATGTTGTTAATTAAATATTTGCCAGGGGTCTTCGCGCAAAGATGGCTCCGGCAATAGACTGTTCTACTAAAGAACACGACGACGAGGCGGCTTCGGAGAGTTTTAAATGCCGCGCGCTGCAGTATTAACTGTAAGCCCCCAACTGCGCCCCGTAGGGCCCACACGCCACAGAGAGGAGTAAATAGAAAAATAGGGTGTACGTTTAGCAACTTGCTGGCTCAATTTTTACTTCCGGTTGGTGGGTTGTATTGATTGGCCACTAGGGTTCCGGACACCATAGCTGTCGGGGCTGACACGTCGAAAAGCTGCTGCAGCGAATAGACGTTCGACGCGTACTTGGAACGCAGTTCATGTTGGACACGTGGGAGGATGTTGTTGGTTGGCCTCCGTGTTTGTCACGTGAGTGTATGATATGATGGGGTTGGAAGTCCCGTGCACCGAAAAATTTGGTGTTGGGCTGATTTTGGTACTAAACATGAGCATCGGACACTCCATATCATACTTTTTAGTTTTTTAATTTTTTTAATATAAATTATTAATTTTTTGTATTGACACACAATAACACATTTTAAATAACAGATCAAATTGGGACTCCAAATTAATCTTCTTTTAGCATTCCTCTTTTGTCTTTTTTTTTTTTTAACTGGTGTATCCAGTTGGATTATTATTCGCTTGTCCTAACACATTTAAAATTTGGAATGTCTCTTAGTTTGCTGGTGTTTCTCAATGTGGACAAAAGTCAATTGTATTTTTCAAGTGTTACAAATTTTGACTTAAACAAAAAAAATGTAGCAATTGAAAGCATTTTCAATGTGGATGCTCGAAGGCTTATAGGTTGAAAATTGAGATGAGGTGCGTTTTTTTCTTTTCTAATATGAAATAAAAAGTAGAAGGAAGATAAAATATGTAGATTTTATCAATTATATCCTCAAATAAAAACACTTATTTACTATCTCACTTCATTAATCAATTTTTTAAATAATATAATTTTTATAGGATATAATTGTAAATTTAGGTAAGTCTCTAATTTTTTTTTTTTTTTTTTTTTTTGTATTTTTTGAGAAAATTTTAGTTTCCTAGGTTCGAAGGAAAAGTCCTCCATTATTATTATTATTTACTTCCAATTTTTCTCCTAACAAACGAACTCTAAATCAGCCCAACCCGAGTTTGGGACCAGGCCTTCGTCCAACCCATGCATATCATCTACTCGTTGAGCCAATTTTGGAAGGTTTCATAGAAATGCAAGTAAAAACTAGGGTAATTAATCACAACTTCATCAGCAACTATTTGAATTGAACTGGTGGTAAAAAATAGCTGGAATGCTATATGTTAAATTTGATCATGTAACGTAACGTAACGTAACGTAGGTACGTGGACGGATCGTCGGCCCAGGGCTTCTACGCCAAGGATTCCGTGACGATCGCCCTGTCCAACGGCGCCGAGACGAAACGTAAGCTCAAGGGCCTCCTCATCGGCTGCACCTCCAACTCCTCCGGAGCGAGCTTCGACTCCTCCGACGGCGTGCTCGGCCTCGGCCACAGCGACATCTCCTTCTCCTCCCGCGCCGCCGCAATGTTCGGCGGCAGATTCTCCTACTGCCTCGTCGACCACCTCAGCCCCAAGACCGCCTCCAGCTACCTAACCTTCGGCACCAATCCCGCCTTCAATTCCGAGTCCGAGTCCGAGCCGCTTCAGGAAACCGGCCTCCTCATCGACCCGAAGCTCGACCCGTACTACGGTGCGGCAGTGACCGGAGTGTCGGTGGACGGAGAGGATCTAATGATAAATGCGAGCGTGTGGAGCGTGGAGGAAGGTGGAGGGGCAATAATCGACTCGGGGTCGAGCCTGACGACGCTGGCGGAGCCGGCGTATCGAGCTGTGGCGGCGGCTCTGAGCCGGTGCCTCGAGGGGGTCCCTCGGGTGAAGGAGGATCCTTTCGAGTACTGCTACAACTGGAGTACTACGTCCGCCTACGTGGGACTACGGAGCGTGACGGTCCCCAGGCTGGCCGTGCATTTCGCGGGCGGGGCTCGGCTCGAGCCCCCGGCGAAGAGCTACTTGATCGACGTCTCCCCCGGAGTGAAGTGCCTCGGCTTCGCCTCTGCTCCGTGGCCGGGCGTATCGACCATCGGCAACATCATGCAGCAGGAGCACCTGTGGGAGTTCGATATAAAGAACCGACGGCTCAGATTTCAGACATCCACGTGTACGGTGTAGAAAAATTATCTCATTCATTTTTGGGTTACACTACTATTCCTTGAATTTGGCTTTTAAGGAAATAATGTTTGCATGTTTGCATGTAATGCGTATGATGCAAGAATAATACGGCGCTAACTGAATAGTAACTGGATTTTTTTAACAGAGTGCTGCCTTACCGATGGGGAATTTATAAGGGCACTACACATTTTACTTGGGACTAGTCCATTAAAAATTTATCAAAAATTACAAGTTTGTCATTCTAAAAGTTTCTTGGGGCTAGTCCAAATTTTTATATCAACATATATATATATATATATATCAAAAATTACAAGTTTGCCATCAGCAATTCACTCGGGACTGTTATAATCAGGACTGTCAGTCCTACCACTTGAAAGGACTGTCAAAATTTTGACAGTCCTTCCAATTGGTAGGACAGTCCTAAAAATATATGTTGAATTTTTAGGACTGCCAAAATTTTGACAGTAGTTCAAATTGGTAGGACTGTCAAAATTTTGACAGTCCTAAAAATCAACATATATGTCAAATTTTGACAGTTCTTTTTTTTTTTTTTCTTTTTCTTTTTTGGTTTCTTTTCTTTGTCATTGTGTTATTATTCATGTCTTCCGGCGACGGAGTGGAGGACCTGGTGGTAGCGACGGAGGAAGAAGGGGAGGGAGGAGCGGCGGACGCCGAGGGTGCCGAGGTAGTCGAGCAACGAAAGGGGGTACTAGACGGAGGAACGGACGAGGAAGGAGGCGGCAGGAGGAGGGGGAGGAGGCAGAGGCGACGACGACGACGGGAGACGGCGGTGGAGGACGGAGGAGGAGGCGGAGGAGAAGGGCTCCGACAAGAAAGGGAGGAGGAAGGAGAACTCCGGTGGAGATTAGGGGGGTTTGGACTAGTATGCGTAAGAAATGGACTATTATGAGTAAACTTTGTTCATTAATGGGCTAATTTCAATCCTGGACTAGCCCTGAGTAAATTTTGTAGTGTCCTTATAAATTTCCTACCGATGGGAGGAACTGCACGTCAGCCCTAAAATCCTCCATCAGTTCAGCATCCATTTTCCTTTTTAATGAAAGTTCCTTATTTTTTCTATATTTTGAGTTAGTATTCCAAATCTCGGTATTTGTATAAAAATATTTTAAATATGATAAAATGTGAGTTATGGTTCCTTCTATGTTTTCAACTGTAAATAATAATCCAACAATTATTTTTAAAGAAGAAACCATTAACATGTTGTCTAGTATCAATTTAATACGAACCCATAAACTCATTTTCGTACAGAAGCTCAAGAAAAAAGGTTGAAGATGAGGGCATAGTGGCCACAAATAATAATTATGCTAAAGTTGATGGAATTTATTATTATTATTAGTATTATTTTACCATATGAGTTAAATTAACTAGTGATTTTTTGTTTCATTATAAATGATTTGGATTACCTATCTCACACTGAGCCTCACACTAAGAAATAAAAGATTTAAGAAATTTATATTAAAAAAAAACTTATAGATTTGGTTGGTCCACAAACTTTTTATACAAATTCTCCGTGATTAAAAATGATATGTAGTACATTTTTTTATTTTTTTTCGGCTCTTGATAAAAGTACTACAAGAATGACTCGGGACAGTTTAAATTTTCACTATTGATAATTACAAATTTGTCACTTCCAAAAATTACTCACCGGACTGTCCACTTCCAATTAATTTTTTTCATAATCAGAACTGTCAAAATTTTGACAGTCCTACCAATTGTTAGGACTGTCTAGGACTGTCAAAATTTTGACAGTTCTAAAAATATATGTTAATTTTTTAGGACTGTCAAAATTTTGACAGTTCTTTCAATTGGTAGGACTGTCAAAATTTTGATAGTCCGGATGGAATGGCTACGCGAGGTGACACGAGGGCTGGACTGCGTGGAGGCCGGAAGGGGGGACGAGGCGGAGGAGTGGGCGGGAGAGGAGGAGGCGACGGCGAGAGGCAGGAGAGGAGGCGGAGGCACGCGTGCGGAGGAGGACTGGGCCGCTGTTGCATGCGGGGGCGGCGACGAGCGGTGGATGACGGGGCCGCTGCTGTGCGCGGGGACGACGGCGAGTGGTGGGGACGACGGCGAGCGGTGGAGGAGCGGAAGGGGGAGCAGGAGGAGGAAGATGAAGAGGATGGACAACTTTAGTAAAATTTGGACTAGTCTGAATATTTTTTTTTTTAACTGAACTAGCATCAATACTGGACTAGTCCTCGATCTATTTTGTAGTGGCTTTGTCACCCGCTTCTTTTGGGTGATGGCACTTATCACTTATGACAAAGGTGTACAAATATGTAGGAAGTCTTTAGATAAAAGTTTAGTGAACACCGCACTTTGCATGCTTGAAATGATGTGCTTTAGCTAGGGGACTTTCTGAAAGTGATGTGATCTTTTGCTCTCTCAGTCATAAATAAGAAGTTGAGCTCTAGCTATAACACAGGTGTCGTTGATAAATTCCTCTTTGTGGTTGTGTGTAGTTTGCTGGGGCGAGGTGAGGTTTATGTTAGAAATATTTTCTTTTTCTTATTGAAAAACTTGTGAATAAAATGAAAATAAGATTAAACTGATGTTATCGGTCTCTGGAAAAGTCGTGCACGAAGCACTGTCCTAAGAGTTGATTCGGGATCTGTGTGCAGACGTTTCCGAAGCTCCTAGTGGTAAACCCCCCGCACTACCGGTATCTCGTCGTCGTATACGACTTGGAGAGAACGACCAGGACTTAGCTCTGCCCAGAGCTTGGAGACGATGTAGATTGAACAGAATGTTGGCGGCAAGAGTTTTGGAGTAAAGAAATTTTCTGTAATCTTTTACAAAGAAACAGACAAATATATAATACTCATATGTAACGGTCTGAATTAATTTTCTATTAATTCAGCCGTTACATAGGAGAAATAAAGAATGAACCTGGACACAATAACGGTTCAAAACCATTCGTAACGGACGAAATAAATTCCAACGTTCAGAAAAAATAAAAGAAGAAGAGGAGCAAAAAGAATTTTAGGGTCCCTCAAATCGGCATTCGGCGCCCGCAGATGTGGGCGCGTATCCGTGCGCTGAACCGAACCGGGCTGGGCGGCGGCGGCGCTCGCGTGTGGCCCAAGGGGTTCCCCACACAACAACTTAATAGAGCAAAGAAGAGAAACTAATATATGTACACAAGAGAGCTTTGTCCCCTCCGATGTGGGACTAAAGAAAGGAAGAGGAACTTGAGCTATTGCAAAAAAAGCAAAGCCAACAGTTTAGTGCTATCAATAGTCCTCCGAATGACAACACAAGTACATGTTCTTAGTTTGCTGGGTGGGGAGAAACAAATCGGACCTGACCCGGACACGTCCAAAATTTTCTCTGTCAAGAGACTACAGATGCCGTAAATAATTAAGTCACTGCTTTTTTTCAGTTGAAGGACACGGAACTCGGAAGAGAATAAAATACGAACAACCACATTGGTTAAATTTAGAGCTGAAGACACATTCAAAGTTCTATTTCAAGGAAAGGAGGATTTTCTGGAATTTTCTGGAATTTTTTCCGTAATTAAAATCAGGCTTTTAATTATTAAATAATTTTTAATTGATAATAAACAACATTAAAATATTATAAAAATAATATTTTTGGGTGTAAAATGAAAAACTGGACTTAGGGTAATTTTTCTGGAATTTATTGGACCCCGGACCTATTTTTAAACACCTAAAAGTAATTATTTAATTAATTATCTAATTATTAATGAGTTATTTAATTTTTTAATGAATAAAACACCCGGCCCAAAACCCAAACCCATAACCCTGCCCGGCTCATTGGGCTCAGCCCAGCCCAGCCCCCGGCCTAGCGGGTCGGGCGGGTCGGCCAAACCCGCAACCCGCCCAAGACCCAACCCGGCAGACCCGTTCCCTTCTCCCCTCTTCCCCGCGTTTTCCGGCGGAGCCGCCGCCTCCGGCCACCTCGCCCGCTCCGCCCGGCCACCTCGCCCACGTCGACCGCCATTTTCGGCCTCGACCCCCGGAGCCTCCCCCTATAAAACCCTAGCTCCTCTCCCCGCTGCCCCCACCGTGCCACCCTCCACCGCCATAGCCACCACTCCGCCACCACCGGCTCCGCCTCCAGCGCCGCCGTGCCATCCGTGAGCCGCCACCGCTACAGCCCCCTCCTCCTTCTTCCTCCCCTCTCCTCCGCCTGCCTCCGGCCGCATCGACGACGAGCAGCAGTGGCAGCAGCAAGCCGCAGCGGCAGCAGCTCCGGCCGCTCCCCGCGCCGCCTCCGCCGCCTCCCAGCGCGCCGCCGCGTGCCCACGCTGCCTTCGGCCCCCTCCGCCTCAGCAGGCCGCCCCAAGCCGCCGGAGCTCCGCCGATTCAGCAAACCCTAGCCCTAACCCTAGACACAGCCGGACACGGCTTGGACACAGGACACAGTGTCCTGTGTCGTGTCGGACACGGTTTTGTCCGATTTTTCGGACCCTGTTCAGGTACGTGTATCTCTCTGCTCGTAACCCCGTTTTTGATTCCGTCTTTTGCATCGCGAAGCCTGCATGACCCTCTCGGTGCCCGTGCAACCCGCTCGGGGCATCGCGTCCTGTGGTGATCGCACACCGCGATCCAAAAACAGGAAAAACAACGCCCCGATTCACCCCTGAACTGGGTACGCCCCGCCAAACGGGACGACTTGGTCGCGCGCGGTCTTCACAGATACGTGCGCGTCGTTGATACGGACGAGCGAGATTTCGTAGAAGCTGATTCGGATGTGCGTGCACACCGGGATCAGTGCGTATCCGCGGACAACGTCCCGTATCCGACTTTTCTGTATTTTACCCTAACTTTGTGTACACACGTCGGATTGAAACGAAACTTGCGCCATCGGACTCGTAGTGATACGCTGGTCCTGTGACCCAAGTTTGGTTCGATTCTGAGAACGTTGACGAAATCGCGTGTCGTGGGCCCCACAGGCCCCTCTCGACGGGCGATTTTGTGATCGGCTCATCGGAATCCAATTCTGAAAGTTCCGTTGGGTTCGTATCATCGTTCCTGATCTGTTGACACTAAGTTTGGTAAATTTGGAGACCTTTGACCCTGACACATTTTTCGGTGCAAAGCGGGCCCACTTGTGGACCCCGTTTTGACCCGAAAATGTCGTTTCTGTCCTTGTCTCCAAATTGGACCCAAGGACAGGCATTTTTAGCTGATTGATATTTTCTGGATCTGATGGTGATGTTTATTTCAGCAACCGGAGTACCGCCTGCAATTCCAGCTGAAGTCAGAGCCGCAATTGAAACCGGAACCACAGGCAAGTGTACCTTGCCAAACCCTGCAGCTTTGCTACTAAATTCCTTGACTTATTTATACATCAGTGGGCAATTAAACCTTGCCAACTCACAGTGATTTCTGTTATAGTACTTTGCCTGAGTCATTGTATATATATAAATAAACTTGTTTAACTGTTCAACCTAGGACCGAGTGACTTTACTTAGCGTCCGATTACCAGTCGGGTGCCAACCCCGTGCGCGGAGATGTGTAACGTCACATAGACATGGATACCGAGACCCGATATTTCTCGTACTTGTCTTATCAAGTAAATCATAACCCAGGACACCTGACACTATTCATGAGACAGAGTCTTCCTGAGATATTCATGGTGATTCTGTATAGGATACAGGACTTGACAGCGATATTTTATTTATAGACAATATGACTTGTTGCATTAGCTATGATCCCGCTTGACATAGACATAAGAGGTTATGGTCATGATATGCTTGATTACATTGGGTGGGAAGAGTCACACAGGCTACAGGTTGATTTTTATATATTATGCCGGCGTCTTAGTCTCACTACGAGATAGACAACCATATGATATCACTGCTACCGGCTCTCCGACACAGAGCTTGTAGTAGTTTCAGCCTGAGTTCTAGTGCTGCTCTTAACTTGCATTTATCACTTAGCTGGTTACATAGTTTACCCTGCTGTTTCATTTAATTCCTGCACTGCTTATGTTTTGGCTTGTATTATCTGTACCTTGTTATGTCCCCTGAGGACCTGGAATGGACTATGTCCCCAGGTATAGTCGAAGAGAACCATTCAGAGATACACCGTACAGGAGCACTTCCAGGAGCTATACCAGGACCTGAGGACGAGATCGTACCAGAGGACTTCTCCTGAGCATTGGCTGTATATAGTCGGTTATTTCTGTTCCTATTTCCAGTTCCTTTATTTTCTGTCTATTTGCTTTGATGTATCAGACTTGTTCTCGGATTGTTCACCGAGACACTTTTATTGAGAATTGTTAGTTATTTCTATTTGTATTACTCTGGCATTTAATCTGTGATTATCTGTTGTGGATGAGATTAGAATAACCTGGGACTTGTATCATTTGCTCTATTTACTGTTAGACTATAGCTTAAGCATGCCCAGATGGATCCATTAAATTGGGTTGTCCATCGATGCGTGCTGCTGGCCATTGCCACGTGTCCGGTCCCTCGATATTTTGGGACTGGGGCGTGATACGGTCCCCCATTCCCTCCAGCAGGCCCTACTCGGCTGCTTTATATAAATGTAAAGAGGGATAAATTACCAAAATACTCTCGCATATTACCGTTAATTAAAACATTGGCACGGTATTTTGGTAGTTTATCTCCCCAACAACCATATTTTTCCTTGAGGGATATTTTGGTAAAAATACTCCCAATATTATGACCGTTTTTAATCCATTTGAAAGATATTATAGTCATTTTGCTAAATTGACTAAAATATTCTTATAACAACTATATTCTAAGGATATTTAGGACAAATTGACACCAAAAAATTTCTATAAATATGGCATAATTTTTTCAAACTTACCACAACAAATATTCTTTCCTCTCTTGCAATATTAACAAGCAAACAAATTTCTAAAGACTGAAGTAACAACTTTTTGAAGATTGAAGCAACAATTTTCTAGAGACTGAAGTACAATTTTCTAGAGACTGAAGTGCAATTTTCTGGATGCTTCAACTTGATCCATTACCACAAATCTGCAAAAATTCTATATCGGACTTTGGATTAAATCAAGTTGAGGTTTAAGTATTTTTTAATATTAAAAAAAGTTTTCTTCTTCTCTTTTTTGATTAGTTAATTTTCTTCCCCCTCTTTTTTTTAGTTCGCAAAAAATTCTTCAATTTCTTTTTTATTATTTTTTCAAAAAAAATATTATTTTTAAATATGGATCATAATGATGCAACTGGTTCTAACCAACCCTATCGAGGTATTTTTGAACAATGTTACAATTATTATACTGGTTATTATAATAATAATCCTGGTCAAGATTTTGTGCCACCGACACAAATGTCATTTCCAGAAGTTAGAAGTATGGCTACTAATGTTTCAAGTAAAAATGGTTTTATGAGAATATATTGA
The DNA here is from genome assembly GCA_036927795.1 of Iris macrosiphon. Classification (NCBI taxonomy): domain Eukaryota; kingdom Viridiplantae; phylum Streptophyta; class Magnoliopsida; order Asparagales; family Iridaceae; genus Iris; species Iris macrosiphon. The sequence goes on along the minus strand of JAYESA010000012.1, from coordinate 139,470,063 downwards.
TAAATTATTTGTCATCGATATTGAGAAAAATAAGTTTTAGATCTAAAATACCAACAACCAATAGCTAGATGTACACAATGCAAGAAATGCAAAAAAAATAATAATAGAAAAAAATGATGGCACTGACACTTTGAAGAGACAATATAAAAGTTGTTATGACAATGATACATTACATGCTAGACAAATATATCTAAGCACCGGTCCTCAAGGATCTTCCGTAGGAAACTTTACTTTTTCTGTTGCCCATAACAAAATTGAGCAAACAAAATATATTATTTGTGATGAACAATCTTACATTTGGTGAGATTGAATCATATTATGATTATGCAAGTACTACTGGTCTTAATCCTAATTTTACTAAAGTTGTTAGACCTACTAGTAGAGCAGAAGATGTCAAAATTTTTGAAATAGGAAAGACAACTTAATTTGAAAGATAGTTTTTTTTGAGTTATTTGTATTTATCCCCCCCAATCCCATCCCCACCCCACGTCCCCACCCCCCCAAAAAAAAAAAAAAAAAAAAACCCATTTAATGTTAAATTTGGAGAGGGAGGGGGTAAAATACAAATAACTCTTTTTATAAATGTTAGTAAATCTAACTTTTGATATATGGACTAGTAAACATAATTATCCTTTTTTTGGTATCATGAAACATTATTTAGATGTAAAATTGATTTTACAAAAAATAATTATTTGTCTAAGATCGTTGAAATTTCTACCATACTGGCGCTACAATCGGTACAACTATAATGCAAGTTTTACGTGAATATGATATTCACAATAAATTTTTTATAGTTTCTTTTGATAATGCTAGTAATAACACTTATTGTATTAGTATTTTAAAATCTCAATTTTTGCCTAGACTAGAAGGACGATTTTTTTTATGTAAGATGTGTTTGTCATATTATTAATTTAATTGTATAAAAACGCCTTCAGTTTTTTCAAACAAATTTAGAAAATATTAGATCATGTCTAAATAGTTTGAACACTTCTGCAAGTAGGCAACAAGAATTTAAAACGTTATGTAGAGAATATAGTATGACATTTAGGATATTTGTTAAGGATGCACCACATAGATTTTTGAATGGTGGATGATGACGACGATGATTTTGGATCGTATTTTTCAATATTTGAATGGTGGAAAAGGCACAAAAAAACTTATCCAATACTTTTTTCTTTAGCACGCGATCTTCTAATGGTCCCGGTGTCTATGGTAACATTAAAATCTTGTTTTAGTAGAAATTCGAGAATATTAAGCAAGAAAAGGAGCATGATGCGGCCAGATATTTTGGAAGTTTGCGTTTGCATTTAAGATTGGGTTCGTGCGAAAAAGCAAACTTAACACTTAAGAGATGAAGGTGCCGAGATTAATGAACTAGACTTTCAGTCTCTTATTATGGATGACCCTACTAAATGTGGAGGAGCTGAACAATAAACTGGATAGAAGACCGAAAATGGAAAACTTGAAAATTTTCCTCCAAATTTAATGTAAATACTATTCTTAATTTTATTTCTTTAAGCTTATAATAAAATGTTATCTCAATTTTTTATTAATTAAAATAATAAAATTATCTATTTTATTTCCTAAAAAATATTTTTAGGATTTTTTTTAATTTAACCAGCCCGGTCTGCCTCTGTACCGGCCTGAACCCAGCACGGTCATACCCTGCTCGGCCCCAAACCGAGTCCAGATTCGGGTTAGGCTCACCATATTAGTCTTCCAGTCCGGGCCATGCCACCTCCCCTCGGGTCTAAGCCCGGTCCAGCCCAGGCCCTGTCAAACCAGGTTAATACTGGGCCCGGCTAGACCCAGGCCTACCCGATTAGCACCTTGAGGTTCGAATCACAACGTCTTCCCAACAAGTGGTATCAGAATCCAAGGTTACGAGACATACTTAGATAGCACTAATTTGTTCGAGACATATTGTGCTGAACATTCATGGGTACTCTATTCTCAAGATGGAGTTAGGAGCATCATCTATAAGGTCAAGTGGTAACAGACTACAGCGTTTCCAACAAATGGTATCAGAGCCCAGAATTACGGGGCATGTTTATACAACTCTAATTGGTTTGAGACAGATTGTATTGAACGCTCATGCGTACTCTCTTCTCAAGATGTAGTTAGGAGCATCCTCCATAAGCTGGTTTGTGTGTTAGTCATTCACAGGGAGACGAATCGGATATAATTGTTTGTCATTGAAGTAAGTTTGGAAAATTTTTGTTTTATAACAAACAAAGAAAATGTACAAAGAAATCATAGACAAAAAAATCTAAGTACGATATTTTTGATCTGGGTAATGTGACGATGGAGATCGAGTACTGCATCAATTCCTTTACTCCGTTGACGGTCCGACAAGAGAATAATGATGCTCTCTTCTCTCTCTTGAGCTTGTGTGCACGTACGTAGCTCGCCTGGAGGGGTATGGTCTCTGAAGCAGAAAAATCAGTCATTGGAACGTCCAAGTTGCTCCTATTTATAACTATCATGCTGATGGGCTATAGGTGCCGCATGTGCTCCTATTTATAGCCAGTATGTCAAATATTCATTTAAGGCAGGATTTGGCTCGATCTTCGAGAAAATTTCTTGGGGATTCTGAGTCAACGACAGTTTTTGAGTAGATAAATGAGGGTCACTCAAATTGAGACATAATCATAACTGTCTGGTTCATCGCCTCGATCTTTTCATGCGCCCTAGGAACCTATAAATAGGCGGGCTAGGGAGGAGAGGGAATTTTTGTCTCTAGGTTTTTCCCTATTTTGTGAAAGAAGATACTGAGTGCTGCTGTCTATCTCGCCGAGGGGTTTGTCAAGAGCGACGTCGACCCGTGGTCCCCTAATGCTGGCATTATTTTTGGAGGTAGGGGTGTGTCATGATGGCAAGGACACAGAGACACAAGTACACGGCCTCACAGCGTGGATAAAAAATTATGAGACTAGTCTCACAGTATTCGTATTTTATGCGGATACGTATTTTGTGCTAGTTATTGCATTTTATTGGATCTCGAGGAAGCTCAAAATTTTTTAAAATTGAAACTTTACTATTTGACCGGTATACCGATAGTATACAACAGTATACCGACGGTATAATGTCCGACAAATAATTGTTTCACTTTTGAGATATTTTTGAGATAAATAGTACTCCAGATATTTCATTTTCCTCTTTCTCTTTCTTTCTCTCTCCTTTCTTCTTCATTTTCTCTCGAGCTTGGAAGCGTGGTCTTGAGACATGGAGTTTGGTTTTTGAACCCCTTCGTGGTAGTGGACTAGAAGATTAGACTGGAAGCTCGCGTTAGGCAAGTATACCTTGTTGATTTCGTGAACTTCTTTTACTTTCTGGCATTTTATTTTCCTCGAGCTTGGTTGTTGTTATGGCACAGAGGTGGTTCTCAGATCCAAAGTGATGTACCAAAGAGATGTACTTACTCAGTCGGTCCAGACAATATTGAAGAGAGGTGGTTCTCAGATCCATAATTCTGCGACCAGCTTCAGGCGACTTAGTCCTTCAGAAAATTATAAAAGGAAAAATGTCTAACTTGACACGAAAAATTATGGGCTACTAATTGTAGGAAGTTGGAAATTACAAATGACCACAAATAAATTATATATAGATTATCTAAATATTTAATACATAGTCTATGGTCGTTACACCAATGTCATACTAATGCCAAGGGATCAAATTCTTGTGCCACGAAAAGATCCTACGAGTAGTGTCTCATGTGTAGGCTACTTCCTATGAAGGGCGATACAGATTTTAGGGCTATCCTATATTATTAATGTTCAAACCACCCACACCAGCATGTCCACCTGGAGCGACATGGTGAAGTATCCTAATTAAATTATTAGATTTTAATTAATTTAAAAAATAATCTAAAACAAATACAAAAAATGTAAAATACACACAAAATACCTATTTTTGGGTGATGTGGTTTACAATTAACCCAACTTAAAAGAATTTTATCCTCGAAATTAAAAATAAGGCATGATTCTATATTTATCCTCAAAATTTAAATCGATGATTCAACCTTCAATATTCAAAATTTAAATCATGTGCTCAAGGTATAAATATTTGGTCCGCAATATCAAGATTCCTTGAACCCTCATTATCTTAATCATTTTCCTAAAAATTTTAACATTTAAAAATGACTTAATCTCTCAATCTAATCTTACTTGATCACAATCTGACATAAATTTACCTCAAGTTGACAATGCCACTTCTACCCAACTTAGAATTTACCCATCTATCACATAAGACTATACATTTAAGAAAAACTTCCTCAAATTATTTAATCGTGTTATTCAATCCTTAAAATATCTCACATATTTTATGTCCTTAATTACAAAAGATAGTCACCAAGTAATATGATTGGCCTATGGGGTATATCTAGTACTATCCGTATATCAAACTTATACCAAGCACGAGCGTTCGTCTTTCCGAAATAGGGAAAGACAGAGAGCAATAATAAAGAATTCAAAAAGGAGGTGATAGAATACAAGTACGGGGCTCAAGGCAATTTTAAGAATTTAAAAGAGAGTTGTCAAGGTAGTTGTGGATTGAAATCTTATTTTTGGTAAATTCCTATTCACATGTTCATATCAGAACAGTTATATACCCGATATGATATGATATGACTTGTCTAGAGCGAAGTTGAGTCAACTATATATCTCAATCCACGTAAGGTAGTCATGCGAAGAGCGAACCAAGCGCACTAAGGTTGATCAGACCATAATACACTGATTCTAAATAGACAATTGTATTAGTGTGTACACCCAATAATACATATGTCATGAAGAAGCTCGATAAAAGAATAATCTTGCAAAACTAGGCTATAATAGCAGCATAAGTCGAGGTAGTTCAAAAAATATAAGTACGCTAGATTATGATAAAAAAAGGTACAAAAATAATTCAAGTTAAGAAGATCGGTGTTGTGCCTTTTAAGTTGCTATACTAACTTCTTATCTAAGTCTCTGGTCGACCAAATGGGGGTATGGCCTCTAAGTTCTACAGTCTGGATAAACATTATCTTCTTATGCAAGTCTATAGTTGGTGTCATTAAATTATAATTTATTAATGGGTTAAAATGACTATATGATACTAGGTTATGAGGTATACTACCCAACTTACAAGAATTTAACTAATAGTGTTATTGAACAATAGAGTGTATATACCTAGTACAAGTCACCTTCCTAACCCCTATCAAGCATGAAAGAAAAGATAAGATTGATGTTGTAAAAGGATCAAGCAAGATGTAATACAAGCAATCAAATAAGAATGCGAAATAGAATCAAGGGAGATGATTAAATAAGTGGATGAGATCCTATACTCTAATCATATGCGCATGCTTGCTCGGTACAGTAACGTAACCGAGACAATATGCTCTCGACCTACATGGGCCACCACAAAAATATGTCACGCCCCAGTCCCAAAATACGTAGGACTAGGAATACATAAGCATGCTAGCCGTATGTATATGACAACTCCAATATATGGATACCATAATACACACGTACGCTATAATATGAATATTAACTCACATGTGGTATATATGTATTATCACAAGTCACATGGCATAACTAAATCTCGTCCACAGAATCAAATAAAAATAAATAACCAATCTACTATACAACTGAATCTCAATATGAAGTATCAGATAATGATAGTCGGGTGGAAATAAATCTACTGCCAAACTAGAATATAAGAGAAACCACATAAGAACATCTAATGAACAATGAGACTCGAAGAGAAGACCTCCTCGAAAGAGATAAGTAGCAAGTCCTGATCCGTGCTCCTGCAAATAGTCAAGATCGTCTACACTTGGAAAGGGACCAGGTTCTCAGAGGGACGTAACAAGATACATAGAAGCATGCCAATTGAATACAGTAAACATGCATAATAGAAATAAAATATATAAGTACGTTGTACAAGACAATCTATATGAATATGCATAATGATGATAACTTTTTGACGTATGGGCATGGGTAGGCTATTCTATCTAATCTCACAACTCACATACACGTCAGGAATATCAGAAATCGACATACCTCGAGGGTAGCGACCAGCGCGACTCTAGAAATTGACATACCTCAAGGGTAGTGACCAGCACGATACACTACCGTAGTGCGTGCTAGATACTACGGTTTACAAGAGTGGTTATAGCCCATACGCCTACTGATTGTCCTCTCCTCCTATGATACTATGTGTCAAGTGTGTGTCAACATATATATAGTATATAATTATAACTGAAAGAAAATACACATGCAATAAATATATAAAAATATAATAAGCATGCAAAGTACTGTAAGCAATTTGGCAAGATATCTTGCCTGACAAGAAAGCTGCAAAGTGTAAGCGTCCAGACGTCAGGCACAATGGATCGAAAACTATGGCATCAGAACGAACGTCTCCGGATGCTGAAATAAATATCACCAACGTTCCCAGAATAAGCGAGATAGCTAGAAAACACTACCCTTTCGTCCAATTTGGACACAGGGGCAAAATGATAATTTTGGGTCAAAGCGGGTCCACATATGGGCCACTTTGCACCTAAAAGTATGTCAGGGATAAATGTCTCTAAATGAGACAAATTATAGGTCAAATAAATTCTAAACGTCGATACAAACTCAAGTGTATGTCCAATATTGGATTCCGGTGAGCCGATCACAAATTCGCCCTAAAAGTCAATCGTGGGCCCGCAAATAGCCGGCTTGGTCAACTATCTCGAAATCTCATGAAACTTGGGTCACAGGACCAGCGTAATACCACGAATCCAATGGCGCAAGTTTTGTCGCATTCCGACAAGCGTACACTAAATGGTGCGGTAATTTACAAAAGTCGTAATACGGGGACTTTTTATGGATACTGGTTGATTCTGACGCGCACATACGTCCAAATTATTTTCTGTGAAAGTCCGCATGTCAGGATATACCATACGCGCCTTTCGGTGCAATTGGTATACGACGAGGTGGTCCCGATTGGCGGGGCGCACTCCGTATCACAATTTTTTTAATTTTAAAAAAATAAGTTTTTGGTCAATTTGGAGGCCGAATAATTTTACACATAGAACAAATTAATAAAAACTAAAAGTACAAAAAAAATCTCGGTTATATGGAGAAGAAAAACCCTTTTATTAGTTTTTGAAAATAATAAACAGGTTGATGGCAAATTGGGTGTGAACATGGAGTTTTGGATTCGAAATTCTGAACTGTTTTGGTCAGTTTTCTGGTCATTTTCGGTCGATTTTTTCGACCAATCCGGGCAACGAAAACTCGTGCCGCTTGAATAAAAATCCTAGAGGGTTAGGTTGTGAACGTACACGAACAAACCGCTAGAGAAAAGGACGAGAGATGAAGGAGATAAGGTACCTTGAAGGTGAGGCAAAACTGCACGTACACGCGCGTGCGTACGTGGGCGGAGGCGGATGGTGCTGCTGCAGCAGCGGCGCGGGCGGCGGAGCGGGTTCACCGGTGGTCGGTGGCGCGGGTTCGCCGGCGGTCGGCCGAGGTGGTCGCCGACGGTGGAGGCGCGGGTTAGGGTTAGGGTTTATGTATAGGCAAGGGTTTATGATTTGAGTATATGTATGTAAATATATATAGAGAGAGAGAGAGGAGTGGGGAGGGAGAGAGAAGCCTGGGCTCGCGGGGTGTTCTGTTGGTGGGGGATGGGCTTAGTAGGAGGAATAATTAACTTAAGGTTTTGTTAGTTATTAGTTTATTTAGGTTTCAGTGATTTAGTTTTATTTTCTTTTTCTTTTTCTTTTCTTTTCTTTTTCTTTTTCTTTTTCTTTTCTTTTCTATTTCTATTATTATTATTATTATTATTACTATCACTATTATTATCTTTTCTTATTGTTATTATTTATTATTATTAGTATTATTATTATCACTAATAATATTATTATTATTATTTAATAACCATATATTTATTTATTTATATAGATGGGGCTAAAAATCCAAAAATAATATTTGCACACCAAATAAATTCTAGAAAATTATTTTATAAAGCCTTAATAAATGCTACACTCCAAATATTTTATAAAATATTTTGTAATTAATAATTATATATTTATCTAGTTATATTAATCGAATCATTGTATTATCTAATTAGCTAAATAATTAATTAAATGGTCATCCACAAAATAAGTAGTAGTAAATAATATGCAAATCTATAAAAGAAAAAAATATCTAACTTGACACAGAAAATTATGGGCTACTAATTGTAGGAAGTTAGAAATTAAAAATGACCACAAATAAATTATATATAGATTATCTAAATATTTAACACATAGTCTATGGTCGTTACACCAATGTCATACTAATGCCAAGGGATCAAATTCTTGTGCCACAAAAAGATCCTACGAGTAGTGTCTCATGTGTAGGCTACTTCATATGAAGGGCGGCAGATTTTAGGGCTATCCTATATTATTAATGTTCAAACCACGGTGAAGTATCCTAATTAAATTATTAGGTTTTAATTAATTTGAAAATTAATCTAAAACAAATACAAGAAATATAAAATACACACAAAATACCTATTTTGGGTGAGGGAGTTTACACCTTACTTATTTGTTGACTGTAAACTGGAGCGCATGGAGGAATTTTCATGCTTCTACAAGATCCCCTTCAAAGTTTTCAGACTTGGCTAAGTCTGGAATACTTTGAATAAGAAACATGAATTCAGCACGCATTCACTGTCTGTTTTGTCATGTTGACGCATGTAGATGTTGTTGCATGGAGGTGTAAACCCCCAGATTTTTTCTGAATTTAAAATTTTCAGAATTTTTCTAAATTTTTCTGTGATATTTTAACTAATTAAAATCAAGGTATTTTGGAATTAAATAATTTTAAATGTTTTTATTAAATAATAAAATATTATGAAAATAATATTTTTGGATGTAAAATAAAATATTAGACATAGAGTAAAGTTTCTGGAATTTATTGGACCCCAGAACCATTTTTTAAAGACCTAAAAACTAAGTTATTATTTAAACCTAAAATAAACCCGGTTTAATGAACCAAACCGGACCGACCCTGAACCGAACCGGTCTATCTAAACCCAACCCATTCCCTAGCGGGTCGGGTCGAATCTGAAACTGAACCCGATTCGAAACCCGACCCGTTAACCCGTTACTGTTACGAAACCCTAACCGCTGAACCCCGATCCCCCGTCTCCCCTCCGCCGATTCCGGCCGACCCGTCGTCTTCTCGGCTTTCCCCGCCGGCCGTTATGAAATGCTGCCGCCTATTCCCCTTCGCCTCCCCTCTCCGCCAGTAACGGCCGCCTGACCGTTCTCCTCCCTCACCCCCTATATAAACCCTGCAGCCGCCACTGCCAACCCCATAAACCTCTTCTCCGGCCGACGAACTCCTCTCCTCAGCCACCCTTCGCCACCACAGCCATGGCCACTACTCTCCCCGAGCCCCACCGCCATCTCTCCTCTGCCACCACCACTCACCGCCACCGTCGTCCCCACCATCTTCGGCCACCCAAGATCCATCGTCCTCCGCCCTCCGCCGGAGGAACCCAAACCCCTCCGATCGACCCCCCCCCCCCGCAGCTGGCCATCACCCTCCGTTCGACCCGAGCCCACCAGCCGTGCCTCACCGGACTCCGCCACCTACTACCAGCTCCTCCTTCGCTGACCACCAGCGCCGCCACGACGAGCTTCTCCGGCCGCCTCCAGCTCCAGCGAACCCTCCCCGCAGCAGCAGAAGCCCTAGCCGCCTCCGCCGTGCCCTAGCCGGCCGCGCCGTGTCGTGCCGCTCCACGAGGACGCAATTTCAGTCATCTTCGGAGCCTTGTTCAGGTGACTGTTTCTCTCTCCATGCTGCCCCTTTTTTCGTTTCGTCTGCTGTGATGCATAGACTGCGTGACCCTCTCGATACCCGTGTAACTTGTTCGGGGTATCGCGTCCTGTGGCGATGGCAAACTGCGACCCAAAATCAGGAAAATAATTACCCTATTTTTTCCTGGAACTGGGTGCGCCCCGCTAAACGAGATGACTTGGTCATGTGCGGACTTCACCAAAAGGTGCAAGCCGTTAATACGGACATATGGGATTTTGCGAAAGTTGATTTGGATGTGCGTGCATACCAGAATCAACGCGTATCCGTCGACAACACCCCATATCGGTCCTGTTCTGGAACTTATTGTAACTTCGTGTACGTACATCGTATCAAAACAAAACTTGTTCCATCAGACTCATAGCAATACGATGGTCCTATGACCCAAGTTTGGTTCGATTTTGAGAACGTTGACAAAATCGCGTATCGTGGGCCCCACGGCTATACTTGACGGGCGATTTTGTGATCAGCTCATCGGAATCCAGTTCTGGACATTCCGTTGGGTTCGTATCGTCGTTCTGGACTTGTGGACACTAAGTTGGACGAATTTGGAGAACATTGTCTCTGGCACATTTTTCGGTGCGAAGCGGGTCACATGTGGACCCCGCTTTGACCAAAAACTGTCATTTTTGTCCCTGTGTCCAAATTGGACTCAAGGACAGGCAATTCTAGCTATTTGATATCTTCTAAACCTGATGGTAACTTTTATTTCAGCAACCGAAGGAGTACCTGTAAATCCTGCCGATACCAGAGCAACGGTTGGAGTCAGAACCCCAGGCAAGTGTACCTTACCATACTTGCAGCATTTGTTTATACTATTCTCTTGATTTAATACTGTATTATCTCTGATCAACCTAGGACCGTGTGACATTACTTAGCATCCGAATAACATTCGGGTGTCAACACCGTACGCGGCATTGTGTAACGTCACATAGACATGGATATCGAGACCCTATACATTCTCGTGCTTGCCTTATCAAATACGTCATACCTCAGGACACCTGACACTATTCATGAGACAGAATCTTCCTGAGATATTCATGGTGATTCTGTATAGGTTACAGGTTTCATGACCTATACTTTTTGCTTAGCTATCATTATGACTTATTGTATTAGATATGATCTTGCGTGTCATGGACATGAGACGTGTGATTACATTGGGTGGAGAGAAAAATATAGACTACAGGTTGATTATATTATGACAGTGTCGTAGTCTCACTCTGAGCTAGACAACTACATGATATCTCTGCTACCGGCTCTCCGACACCGAGCTTGTAGTGGTCTCAGCCTGAGTTTTAGTGATGCTCTCATCTTGCATATCACTTAGCTGGTTACTTAGTTTACCCTATTGATTCATTTATTATTGTACTACATTATTTTGGCATGAATTATTCATGTACCTTGCTATGTCCCCTGAGGACCTGGATTCCGGATTATGTCCCTAGGATTAGCAAACGAGATCTATCCCGAGGTATACGGGACAGGAGCATTAGCAGGAGCAGGAACAGGAGCAGGCACTGGAGCAGTACCAGATCCAGAAGACGAGGTGATCGCCGAGGATTTCTCCTGAGTATATGCTTTATCCATACTCAGTATTTGCTGTTGTTATCTTATTTCTTGTATCTTGACTATTGTATCGAGCTCATTATCGGGTTGCTCCCCGAGTTAGGTTTTATTGAGATTTGATATTGCTTTATACTCTGATATTGTTGTATTCATTTATATGGATGAGATTAGTATATTAGACCCTTATTGTTGTTTTACAGCTTAAGTACATCCTGATGGGTGCATTAAATTGGGTTTGCCCATCGGTGTGTGCTGTTGGCCATTTCCACGTGTCTAGTCCCTCGATATTTTGGGACTGGGGCGTGATAGGAGGGATCTGCCATGCCATCAAATATGCATTAAATAGCGAGATTTGTTTTTTTTCTTTGCACGGATCTCTTGGGATTCAGTGCCATCTCCTAACACGGGGCCCTAGGCATCGGTTTTCGAAGAGATAAAGAGGATCACCCGGACTGAGGTGTTAGGTTCATCTCATTAACCGCTTGATTTATTGTCTCGATCCCTTCATGTGGTTTTGGAGCCTATAAATAGGCAGTCAGGGGGAGAAAGAGAACTTTTATCCCCTTGCTTCATTTTCTCTCTTTTCTGTGAAGGATGTCGAAGGCTACGACTCTCCTCACCGAAGAGTTTGTCAGGGGTGGTCTCCCTCCGTGGCCTCCTGATCTGGATATTTTGCTTGGAGGTAGGCTAGTACCGCCCTTCTTACACTAGGCTGTAAAAGACGCAAAGGTACCGGTACACCGTCTTGCTGCAAGAAACTCGTCTTGGGCATGCGCAGTCCTCTGTTGTGTGAACGAGTACTCCTCCGTAACATGGGTACTGAGTTTTGGCATGGCCACATGGGGGGGGGGGGTCTTCTGCTTTCATGCTCGCAGAGCTCTATCTTTGGCTCGACCGCATGGATGAGACCTCCTCTTGCTCACACGTGCAGACGCGGTCATGCGTCGCTGCGGCTGGGCAACAGTGTGTGGTAGTTGTGTCTTTATGCAATCTTCGCTTGAGACTAATGCATATCTTCTTTTTACAGGTTCTGTCCTCGCTTGTGATGCTCATGTTGGAGCATGGAAGGATATCATAACACCGGTTGTTCGGGATAAAAACTTACCTTATGCGACATTTCTCCAGGAGATTTGGTTAGTTCGGCAAGAACTAATCCAGGAGACGAGAATGAACGTCCTGCGTCATGGCTGAGCTTTCCTTGTTCATGCAGTGCGTCAGCTGCTTTTCTCTATTTTATGTGGTTCGCTATCAACCAGGAGGCTGCAGGGTCGATGACAGGATTTGGATTAATTGACATTCCTGTCGTTAGTTCTCTCACATGGTCGTAGAGCGTTTGCTCCTGCTTTTTCCTTGCTATCCATCTGCATGGATTTTCCATATACTGAGGTTTATATTATGGAGTAGTAAGCTAGAAAGCCTTGAGCTCTGCTGTTGGGCCCAACTTGTGCCAATAGCGACGATAGCATGGTGGGGCGCTTATAATGAAAAGGTTTTGTATTCAGCGAGACTTCATAGAAAACCTTTAAAATAGGTTTCCATCATATGTACTCATGGCCTTGAATATTAATAAAAACTCTTGAATGTAATAAATTTCTATCGTATGTACTCATGATCTTGTATATTAATTAATGACGTTTCTCTCATTTTTCAGGTAATATGAATGTAGTACCATGCCATAGATTTTTAAGAATATCCCACTGGGGGATTTTTGTGGACCTATTACCCTTTTGCGTCTTTTGGTACAAGTAATAGGTTTGAGACAAGCCCTGCCAGAGGTAATATGTACGTGGCAAAATATTACTCTATAGGGATAGTGGAGAGAAGTAGTTCAAAGAAAATATGTACTTGAAGTAAATCTTTCTCTGCAGAGGAAAAGCAAGTGTAGATTTAATCATTTGTTTCCATTACGGGTATCTCTGTAAACACCCTGATTTTTCAGAATAATTTTAATATAATTTTTTCCAATTTTCGGTATTTTTCTGGATGAAGAACCAAGGTGATTGTGATCAAAGGATTTTTAAATGCAGTTAATTAATTTAAAATATTATGGAAATAATATTTTATGGTGTAAAATGGAAAACTGGACATAGGGTAATTTTCGGTAAATTTATTGGACTCCGGAAGCGCGTTTAAAGCTCTAAAAACTATTGGATATGTAAACCGAACCAAATCTGAACCAAACCAAACCCAATCTGGCTGAACCAAAACCGCATATTGGGTCGGGTCGGGTCGGATCCGAGCCAAACCCGAAACCCAAGTGGAAACCCTAACTCGCTGGATTTACTGTAGCCACCTATAAATTCTTCTCGATTTCCGTGCCCAGCCCTCGGAAACCCTAGCTCAACCCCCGCCGTCATCTCCTCCGACCAGCTCTCCTCCTTCCCCCGCCGCGAGCCCAGCAACCAGACCCCTACTCCTCAGCCCTAACTCCTCCACCCGGCTCCTCCATCTTCGCCAGACCCCGCGACCTCGCCGCAGTTCTCAAGATCACCGTCGCCCGCTGCAACAACCCCTCCGCCCTAGACCCATCGCCGCCGACCCAACTCCGGTCATCCCCTCCGTCCTAGCCTGTTCCCTCACCAACTCCGACTCCACGCCGCTGCTCTCATCTCCTCTTTCCAGCAGCCCCGCTCCACCCGAGTCCGCCCAGACCTCGACGGCAGCCTCCCTCCCCGACTCGACCAACCACCTACGGCATCCTCCGCCCCAGACCCCGACGGCATCCTCCGCCCCAGACCCCGACAGCATCCGCCGACCCGACTCCTCGCCGCCTCCGCTCAGCCCTCCTCCGACCTGCTGAGCACAGCAAGCCCTAGCCACCTCCGATCGCCCGCTGACACGGACACAATCATAAACCCTAGCCAGGACTCACAGCAGACACCGGACACAAGCAGGACACGAGAAGTCAGATTCACGGAGCCCTGTTCAGGTAGCTTTTCCCCTCTCCTCGTAACTCCATTTTTGATTCTGTCTATTGCAACGCGTAGACTGTGTAACCCTCTCGATGACCGTGCAACCCGCTCGGTGCATCGCGTCCTGTGGTGATCGCAAACCGCGATCCAAAAACAGGAAAAATAATGCCCTGTTTTACCCCGGAACTGAGTACGCCCCGCCAAACGGGATGACTTGGTCGCACGCGGTCTTTACCGAAATATGCGCGTCGTTGATACAGATGTGTGGGATTTCGCAGAAGTTGATTCGGATGTGCGTGCACACCGAAATCAACGCGTATCCGCCGACAACGTCCCGTATCCGTCCATTCTGGAACACGCTGTAACTTTATGTACACACGTCGGATTGAGACGAAACTTACGCCATCGAACTCGTAGCAATGCGCTTGTCCTGTGACCCAAGTTTGGTCCGATTCTGAGAACGATGACAAAATCGTGTATCGTGGGCCCCATAGGCTCCACTTGACGGGCGATTTTGTGATCGGCTCATCGAAATTCAATTCTGGAAGTTCCGTTAGGTTCGAATCATCGTTCCTGACTTATAGACACTGAGTTTAAGGAATTTGGAGACCTTTGACCCTGATACGCTTTTCGGTGCAAAGTGGCCCAAATATGGACCCCACTTTGGCCCAAAAATGTCATTTTTGCCCTTGTGTCCAAATTGGACTTAAGGACAGACGTTTCTAGCTATTTGATATCTTCTGAGACTGTTGGTGATGTTTATTACAGCTTTTGGAGGAGTACCCACCGGATCCACTGATACAGGGACAACTGTTGGTATTCAAACACCAGGCAAGTGTACCTTGCCAAACTCAGCAGTATTGTTACATATTTTTCTTGCTTCTTTTATATTGCTGTGCATGCTTAACCTAGGACCATTTGACGTATTTAGCGTCCGATTATTAGTCGGGTTCCAACACCGTACACGATGTTGTGTATTGTCATATAGAGATGGACATTCGTGACCCCTTACATTCTCGTACTTGTCTTATCAAGTACATTATGCCCAGGACACTTGACACTATTCATGAGACATGATCTATCCTGAGATATTCATGGTAATTCTGTATAGGATACAGGACTTGACAGAGATACTATATTCATAGATATTTATGACTTGTTGCATTAGCTATGATCGTGCGTGACATGTACATGAGACGTTATGGACATGAGACGTGTGGTTACATTGGGTGGGGAGAGACACACAGACTACAGGCTGATCATATATATAAACCTATATTATTGTGAGGCAAAAGACTCTGAAGCCCGATCTTGGCCCATTACTCATTATTACTGCTGCTACCGGCTCCCCGACACAGAGCTTGTAGTGGCTTCAGCCTGAGTTCTAGTGCTGCTCTCATCTTGCATATCACTTAGCTGGTTATTTAGTGCTCCCCTATTGTTCCATCTATTGCTGGAGAGACCCACAGGCTACAGGTTGACTATATTATGCCGGCTACTAAGTCTTCCGCTGAGCTAGACCACCTCATGATATCACTGCTACCGGCTCCCCTACACAGAGCTTGTAGTTATTTCAACCTGAGTACTATTGATGCTCTCTCTCTTGCATTTCACACAGATGATTACATACTTACCCTATTATTCTCATTATTTGCTGCACTGCTTATATTTTGGCTTGTATATTTTCTGTACCTTGCTATGTCCCCTGAGGATCTGGATATGGATTATGTCCCCAGGATTTGAAGACGAGATATATCCCGAGGTATACGGGACCGCAGCAGGAGCTGATCCAGGAGCTGTACCGCCATCCGAGGATGAGGTGTTAGCTGAAGACTTTTCCTGAGCATCCATGTTTCATGCTCAGTATTTATTTATTTCAGTCATTTATATTCTGGTCTGTTGAACCATTGTAACAGATATTTATCGGGTTATTCCCCGAAGTACTTTGTTGAGACTGGTTGATGATTTATATTTTTTATATTCTGTGGATCATATTTTATATCTTGTGTGGATGAGATTAGTTGTGCCATGACTGTCGTAGACTTTGTTTTACAGCTTAAGTATGCCCTGATGGATCCATTAAATTGGGTTTGTCCATCGGTGCGTGCTGCTGGCCATTGCCACGTGTCTAGTCCCTCGGTATTTTGGGACTGGGGCATGACATGGTTTTTATGGTGGTCCATGCAGGTCTATGACTAAATCGTTCGGTTTCAACTTAGGGACCGAACCAGTCTGCCCTAAGGATAGGATAAGTTATAGGATCTCATCCATTGTTTGAACCATTTTTGAACTCTATATCGAACTCGAATTAATTACTTGAATTGCATCTTGTGTTGATTCCTCTGAGCGTTCTTACAGTTTATCTTTTGGTTGCAGAGTAATGGATCCCAGGAACGGAGATGAGATTCTCTTGGATACACCACACGACGATGTGGTTACTTATATAGACGGAGTGACACCAGGGAACGGAGGACAAATATTGCAGAGCGATCAAATCGGCCAGCCTAATCCAAGGTTCCGGCGAGATGACATCCCACCTCCACCACAGTTCACTCCACAGATGCCAGTTTTCCCGCGAGGGCAAGCCATGGATGGACAACAGATATTCCAGATGATGTATGCCATAATGCAATCCCAGCAGCAGATTCAGCAAGAGGCCCATCGTCAGGAGGCATAGTATCTAAGAACCAGCCTGGTATCCGCAATGGAGCAGGCAAATCCACCAGCGAGGCGATCAACGACGGGATCTATCACCGATTTCCGTCAACTCAAGCCTCGTACATTTTCTGGTAAAGAGGGGCCAACAGAAGTTCACGAATGGCTCACTAATATACAGCACCAGTTGGAAGCAGCTGAACTTCTAAGGAAGAAATGGATGACTGCAGTGAGGATACAGTTGACTGAAAATGCACATTACTGGTGGTTAGCAGAAGAGAGAAGGCTCGGACAGGACCGAGTCACCTGGGAAGAGTTCTCCAGACTCTTCAGAGAGATGTATATTCCAGCAGTAGCACGGTCGAACCTCAGAGACAAGTTCAACCGCCTTATCCAAGGCAATATGATAGTGGAAGAATACAACGCAGAATTTATTCGCCTAAGTCGCTTTGCCCCAACCTTGATTTCGTCAGAGGAGGAGAAAGCTAAGAAGTTCTTTGACGGACTGAAGTTCGAGCTTCAGAGATTGATTGGATCGGTCGTACCTACATCAAATACCGATGTTCTTGCAGCAGCACGACGCATGAAGCGCATCACTAGAAGGGAGTCAAATCTGAAGAGGCCCATCACATCAGCACCATCCAGGACAACACATGGGGATTCAGCAAAATGGTCCCAGAGGAGTATGCCAGAGAGGACAGAACACAGGGCCATATCTCTCCCTACTTGTCACCACTGCGGCAAGGTATGTCACGTTGAGAGAGAATGCAGACGCAAGTTGGGACTCTGCCTGGCTTGCGGATCCAACCAGCATCAAACCAGAGACTGCACCGAGCGTAGAGAGGGAGCACCGAGACTAGCTTTACCTGCACCACGACCAGCTTATCCAGCAGTAGGAGTACCGCAGACGGGAGTTGGAGGAGTCAGACCACCAGTTCCAGGAGAAAATTAGCAGAGACCACCACTGGCACCACAGGCAGCTATATTTCTGCAGGCTCAGCAGCAGAGAGGCCAAGCTCAGGGACGAGGTCAGGCATTTACATTGGCCGTTGAAGAGGAAGCTACCGCAGGCGAGGTTATCGTAGATACTATTTTAGTAGCTTCATTACCTGCTGTAGCTTTATTTGATTCTGGAGCATCGCATTCATTTATAGCAGCTAGCTTTGTAGCCACCCATAGAGTAGCTACCGCACCCCTTTCGAAGATGAAAAAAATTCTTACGGGAGGTAGAATTATTCCGGTTAGTGACGTCTGTAGATCATGTTCTGTAGTAGTCTGTGGAAGAGAAATGCGAGCTCAATTTCTGATATTTTTCATGCCGAATTATGATGTTGTACTTGGTATGGACTGGTTAAGTCAGTACCATGCGACTCTTGATTGCCGACTTGGGCGGGTTATATTTAGACCGCCTGGACATCCAGAATTTGAGTTTCTTCAAGGAGCAGTAGAGCAAGGAGTTCAGCCTACTCTTAGGGTACTATCTGTAGAAGGGAAGACAGGTTACCCAAGAGTCATATCAGAATTTGTGGATGTATTTCCTGATGATCTTCCAGGTTTACCACCTGATCGGAAAATAGAATTCACAATAGACTTAACTCCAGGAGCAGAGCCTATCACTTCATCAGTATATCGGCTAGCACCTAAGGAGTTAGTGGAGTTGAAGGAACAGTTAGATGATCTTCTGGAGAAGGGTTTCATTCGGCCCAGCGTTTCACCTTGGGGAGCACCCATATTATTTGTACCAAAGAAGGATGGAACAGTACGTTTGTGCATTGACTATAGGGCACTGAATGCTGTGACCATCAAGAACAGGTATCCCTTACCACGCATTGATGATCTATTCGATCAATTGAGTGGTGCTAGGGTATTCTCGAAGATTGACCTTAGATCAGGCTACCATCAGATCAAAGTAAGGAAAGAGGATATGCCGAAGACAGCTTTCAGGACCAAGTATGGACATTATGAGTTCTTGGTGATGCCGTTTGGTTTAACCAACGTGCCATCAGTGTTTATGAGTTTAATGAACAGAGTCTTTCATCAGTTCTTGGATAAATTTGTGGTTGTGTTCATTGATGACATTCTAATATATTCTAAGAGCCACGAAGAGCACGAGGAGCATCTCAGAATCGTGTTAGAGACCTTGAGGAAGGAGAAGTTATATGCCAAACTCAGTAAGTGTGAGTTTTGTATGGATAAAGTACCTTTCTTGGGATATATCATCTCAGGAGAAGGACTTTCAGTCGATCCAGAGAAAGTTGCGGCAATAGAGACTTGGCCTACACCCACATCAGTTGCAGAGGTGAGAAGTTTTCTCGGACTTGCGGGATATTACCGAAGGTTTGTAGAAAATTTCTCAAGAATTGCAAAGCCTATGACGAAGTTGACACGTAAAGACCAGGAGTTTATATGGACAGAAGACTGCCAGAAGGCTTTTGAAGAATTAAAGAGAAGATTGACAACAACACCTGTCTTGACTCTTCCTTCAGGGTCAGGAGGTTTTGTTGTTTACAGTGATGCATCAGAAAGTGAATTATGATGTGTCTTAATGCAACATGGCAAAGTCATTGCTTATGCATCGAGACAGTTGAAGGTCCACGAGAAGAACTACCCAACTCACGATCTGGAGTTAGCAGCAGTTATATTTGCATTAAAGATTTGGAGGCACTACCTTTATGGGGAGAAGGTAGACATCTTTACTGATCACAAGAGTCTGAAGTATGTGTATACTCAGAAGGAGCTCAACATGAGACAGAGATGCTGGCTTGAGTTGATGGTAGACTTTGATATAGATCTGCAGTATCATCCGGGAAAGACGAATGTCGTAGCAGACGCACTCAGCAGGAAGCCTACGACTTATTTCTTGACGATGCCGCCCGAGTTATTGAGAGATCTACAGGAGCTTCAGATAGAGGTTGTTTTACCAGGACAGAGTGGCTTGCTGGCTAATCTTGAAATTAAGTCGTCACTCATGGAGAAGATTAAAGAGGCATTGTCCACCGATGCTAGATTTCGAAGACTGAAAGAGAGGACAGAAGCAGGCATGCAAACAGGACTTCGCATACACGAAGACGGGACATTGAGGTTTGAAAATCGCCTGTATGTTCCAAATAGAGAATTGAGACATGAGTTAATGACTGAAGCACATAGCTCTATGTACTCTGTTCACCCAGGAGGAACCAAGATGTACCGAGACTTGAGACAGTATTATTGGTGGCATGGAATGAAAAGGGAGATTGCAAGATTTGTGGCCAAATGCTTAGTCTGCCAGCAAGTAAAGGCCGAGCATCAGAGGACTGCAGGTATGTTACAGCCGCTTCCTATACCAGAATGAAAGTGGGAACATATTACGATGGATTTTGTCACAGGATTTCCAAGGAGCCCCAGCAGAAGAGATGCAGTATGGGTTATCGTGGATCGACTCACTAAATTGACACACTTCTTGCCATTTAGAGTTGGACAGTCCACAGAGGTACTAGCCGACATGTATATGTGATAAATTATCAGATTACATGGAGTGCCGGTTAGTATTGTATCAGATCGAGATTCGAGATTTACATCTCATTTCTGGCGAAGCATGCAAGAGAGTCTGGGCACTAGACTCAAATTCAGCACAGCTTACCATCCACAGACAAATGGTCAATCGGAGCGCACGATTCAGATCTTGGAGGATATGTTATGATCGTGTATGCTAGACTTTGGAGGATCTTAGAAAGATCATTTGCACTTAGTGGAGTTCTCCTACAACAACGGCTATCAGGCCAGCATTCAGATGGCACAATTCGAGGTATTATACGGAAGGAAGTGCAGATCGCCTATATGTTGGAGTGATGTTGGTGAACGTCAAATACTGGGTCCAGAATTGGTAATGCAGACAGTGGAGAAGGTAAAACAGATCCAGAATCATCTTCGAGCGGCTCAGGACAGACATAAGCATTGGGCTAATACGCACAGGCGTTCCCTAGAGTTCAAAGAAGGAGAGCACGTATTCTTGAGGATTTTGCCCACTCGGGGTACTATCAGATTTGGGAGCAGAGGCAAGTTGAGCCCAAGGTATATTGGGCCATTTGATATTCTAGAGCGCATTGGTGAGATGGCTTATCGTCTTGCATTACCTCCATCCTTAGAGGGGGTGCATGACGTATTCCATGTCTCACAGCTGAGAAAGTACGTGACCGACCCAAGTCACGTAGTCGATCATTTAGAGATTGCAGTGGGCCCTAGCTTGAGATATGAAGAACAACCAGTTGGCATCCTCGACGTCAGTGAGAAGACATTGCGAGGACAGACAATCAGACTGGTTCGTGTAGCTTGGAAACATCATTCTCCTGGCGAATCGACTTGGGAACGAGAGGATAGTATGCGCCAGCGTTATTCCCACTTATTCACGGAGGCAGTTATTACCTAAACAATCTTGTAATTTCCATAGTTCTTCCTTTAGTAGCTTATTCTTTGATTGCGAGGACGCAATCCTCTTAAGGGGGGTAGATTGTAAACACCCTGATTTTTCAGAATAATTTTAATATAATTTTTCCCTAATTTTTGATATTTTTCTGGATAAAGAACCAAGGTGATTGTGATCAAAGAATTTTTAAATGTAGTTAATTGATGTTAAAATATTATGGAAATAATATTTTATAGTGTAAAATGGAAAACCGGACATAGGATAATTTTCGGTGAATTTATTGGACTCCGGAAGCGCGTTTAAAGCTCTAAAAACTATTGGATATGTAAACCAAACCAAACCCAATCTGGCTGAACCAAAACCGCATATTGGGTCGGGTCGGGTCGGATCCGAGCCAAACCCGACCCGGACCCGAAACCCAAGTGGAAACCCTAACTCGCCGGATTTACTGTAGCTGCCTATAAATTCTTCTCGATTTCCGTGCCCAGCCCTCGGAAATCCTAGCTCAACCCCCGCCGTCATCTCCTCCGATCAGCTCTCCTCCTTCCTCCGCCGCGAGCCCAGCAACCAGACCCCAACTCCTCAGCCCTAACTCCTCCACCCGGCTCCCCCATCTTCGCCAGACCCCGCGACCTCGCCGCAGTTCTCCAGATCACCGTCGCCCACTGCAACAACCCCTCCGCCCTAGACCCATCGACGCCGACCCAACTCCGGTCATCCCCTCCGTCCTAGCATGTTCCCTCACCGCCTCCGACTCCACGCCGCTGCTCTCATCTCCTCTTTCCAGCAGCCCCGCTCCACCCGAGTCCGCCCAGACCCCGACGGCAGCCTCCCTCCCTGACTCGACCAACCACCTACGGCATCCTCCGCCCCAGACCCCGACGGCATCCTCCGTCCCAGACCCCGACAGCATCCGCCAACCCGACTCCTCGCCGCCTCCGCTCAGCCCTCCTCCGACCCGCTGAGCACATCAAGCCCTAGCCACCTCCGGTCGCCCGCTGACACGGACACATCAGCCCCTGAATCGGACACAATCAGAAACCCTAGCCAGGACTCACAGCAGACACCGGACACGAGCAGGACACGAGAAGTCAGATTCACGGAGCCCTATTCAGGTAGCTTTTCCCCTCTCTCCGTTACTCTATTTTCGATTCCGTCTGTTACAACGTGTAGACTGTGTAATCCTCTCAGTGCCCGTGCAACCCGCTCGGTGCATCGCGTCCTGTGGTGATCGCAAACCGCGATCCAAAAACAGAAAAAATAACGCCATATTTTATCCCGGAACTGAGTACGCCCCACCAAACGGGACGACTTGGTCGCACGCTGTCTTTACCGAAACGTGCGCGTCGTTGATACGGACGTGTGAGATTTCGCAGAAGTCGATTCGGATGTGCGTGCACACCGGAATCAACGCGTATCCGCCGACAACGTCCCGTATCCGTCCATTTTGGAACACGCTGTAACTTTGTGTACACACGTCGGATTGAGACAAAACTTATGCCATCCAATACGCTGGTCCTATGACCCAAGTTTGGTCCGATTCTGAGAACGATGACAAAATCGTGTATCGTGGGCCCCACAAGCTCCACTTGACGGGCGATTTTGTGATCGGCTCATCAGAATCCAATTCTGAAAGTTCCGTTGGGTTCGAATCATCATTCCTGACTTGTAGACACTGAGTTTGAGGAATTTGGAAACCTTTGACCCTGACACGCTTTTCGGTGCAAAGTGGCCCAAATATGGACCCCGCTTTGGCCCGGAAATGTCATTTTTGCCCTTGTGTCCAAATTGGACTTAAGGACAGGCATTTTTAGCTATTTGATATCTTCTGAGACTGTTGGTGATATTTATTATAGCTTTTGGAGGAGTATCCACCGGATCCACTGATACAGGGACAACTATTGGTATTCAAACACCAGGCAAGTGTACCTTGCCAAACTCTGCAGTATTGTTACATATTTTCCTTGCTTCCTTTATATTGCTGTGCATGCTTAACCTAGGACCGTTTGACGTACTTAGCGTCCGATTATTAGTCGGGTGCCAACACCGTACGCGATGTTGTGTATTGTCATATAGAGATGGACATTCGTGACCCCTTACATTCTCGTACTTGTCTTATCAAGTACATTATGCCCAGGACACTTGACACTATTCATGAGACATGATCTATCCTGAGATATTCATGGTGATTCTGTATAGGATACAAGACTTGACAGAGATACTATATTCATAGATATTTATGACTTGTTGCATTAGCTATGATCGTACGTGACATGTACATGAGACGTTATAGACATGAGACGTGTGGTTACATTGGGTGGGGAGACACACATAGGCTACATGCTGATCATATATATAAACCTCTATTATTATGAGGCACAAGACTTTGAAGCCCGAGCTTGGCCCATTACTCATTATTACTGCTGCTACCGGCTCCCCGACACAGAGCTTGTAGTGGCTTCATGTCACGCCCCAGTCCCTAAATACCGAGGGACCGGACGCGTGATAATGGCCAGCAGCACGCACCGATGGACAAACCCAATTTAATGGATCCATCGGGGCATACTTAAGCTGTATAACAATAGTCATGGTCTACTAATCTCATCCACAAAAAAATGAATATATCAATATCAACAAAAGGAAATAAAAATATCCAGTCATAAGTAATTAAAAATCGGGGAACAACCCGATATTAAGTCTGTTTACAAAAGTTCATTAAAACAGAAAATATATAGTTTATTTGACATAACAACTGAGCATGGAAGAAGCAGATGTTCAGGAGAAGTCTTCAGCGATCACCTCGTCCTCAAGTTCTGGTACTGTTCCGAGAAGTGCTCATGTTCCGTATACCTCTGGATAAACCTCGTCTGCTAATCCTGGGGACATAATCCCGATCCAGGTCCTCAGGGGACATTGTAAGGTACAAGAAAGCTCAAGCCATAATAATGTAGTGCAAGAAATAAATGAAACAAATAGGGTAAATAAATAACCAGCTAAGTGATATGCAAGTAAGAGTTATAGACATACTCAGGCTGAGACTACTACAGGATCAGTGTCGAAGAAACCATAACAGTATTTTCTCGAAGGGCCAGTACGGTACCAAAGCTCTGTGTCAGAGTCTAAGGCACATCCATTAAGTTATTATATATATATATTCAGCCTTTTGTATGGTATATCTCTCCCCACCCAACGTAATCTCACGTCACAGTTTCATAATGTTCATGTCACGCAAGATCAACTAATGCAAT
Source organism: Iris macrosiphon (assembly GCA_036927795.1). NCBI lineage: Eukaryota > Viridiplantae > Streptophyta > Magnoliopsida > Asparagales > Iridaceae > Iris > Iris macrosiphon. The sequence continues at coordinate 139,445,444 of JAYESA010000012.1, read as the reverse complement.
AAGTCAGAATAAAATCTAAGCATGTAAACTGTATAGGTCATAAACCTGTATCCTATACAGAATCACCTTGAATATTCAGGAAGATTCTGTCTCATGATTTGTGTCAAGTGTCCTGGGTATAATGTACTTGATATGGCAAGTACGAGAATGTAAATGTCACGATATCCATCTCTAGGTGACGTTACACAACCCCGCGTACGGTGTTGGCACCCGACTAATAATCGGAAGCTAAGTAAGTCACACGGCCCTAGGGTTGATCATGTACAACAGTCACAAAAAATAAATCAAGAGAACAAATGAATCATTATACTGCAATTATGACAAGGTACACTTGCCTGGGTTTTCGGCTCCAATTGTAGCTCTGGCTTCAGCGGGGATTGCAGGCAGTACTCCGGTTGCTGAAATAGATATCACCATAAGATCCAAAAAATATTAATCAGCTAGAAATATCTGTCCTTGAGTCCAATTTGGAGACAAGGACAAAATTGACATTTTCGGGTCAAGGCGGGGTCCATATGTGGGCCGCTTTGCACCGAAAAACGCGTCAGGGTCAAAGGTCTCCAAATCTGTCCAACTTAGTGTCAACAAGTCAGGAACGATGATACGAACCCAACAGAACTTCCAGAATTGGATTCCGATGAGCCGATCTCAAAATTGCCCGTCGAGTGGAGCCTGTGGGGCCCACAACACGCGATTTTGCCAACGTTCTCAGAATTGAACCAAATTTGGCTCACAGGACCAGCGTATTGCTACGAGTCCGATGGCGCAAGTTTCGTCTCGCTCCGACGTGTGTACACTAAGTTACAGCGAGATTCAGAAAGGTCGAATACGGGGCGATGTCCGCGGATACGTGTTGATTCCGGTGTGCACGCACATCCGAATCAGCTTCTACAAAATCCTGCACGTCCGTATCAATGACGCGCACGTATCGGTAAAGACCGCACGCGACCAAGTCGTCCCGTTTGGCGGGGCGTACTCAGTTCCGGGGTAAAATAGGGCGTTGGTTTTCCTGTTTTTGGATCGTGGTTCACGATCACCACAGGACGCGATGCATCGAGCGGGTTGCACGGGCACCGAGGGGGTCATGCAGGCTACGTGATGCCACTGACGGAATCGAAATCAGAGCTACGAGGAGTGAAATACGAGTACCTGAACAGGGATCGAAAATAGCGTATTCTTCGTGTCCGACACGTGTCCACAGAAGCTAGGGTTAGGTTCTGTGTCGCTGGAAGAGGGGGTTCAGGCTGACGGAGGTCGGCGAGAGCTCTGGGATGCCTCGGGGAGGCCGGGCGACGCTCGGCGGAGTCGGCGGCGTGCGGGAAGCGGCGCAGGCGGCCGGGAGGCGCGGAGGGGGATGCTACTGGGTCGGGTCTGCTGTCGAGGGAGCCGTCAGAGGGGCGGAGGCGGCTGGGGGACGCGGGGCTGGGCACGGCGAGGTCGGGGTGAGGCGGGGCAGGCGGTGGCGGAGAGGGAGGGGTTTATATAGACGGAGATGGGGAGAGGGAGCGGCGGCCGGTGAGGGGGAGAGGAAATGGCGGGTCGCTGGGGGTTGCAGGGAGGCCGAGCGGCGGAGGGACGCCGGAGCGGCGCGGCCGTTGCGGCGGAGAAGAATCGCCAGGGTCGGCTGAGCGGTCGGGAGGGAGTTGAGGGGTTTTCGGGTTCGCGGGTGCGGGTCGGGTCTGCGGATTCGGCCCGATCCAAATCAAAATGCGGGTCGGGCGGGTCCAAGCGAGTCGAGTCTGACCCGGATCCGACCCGCTAGCTGAGCGGTCCGGTTCGGGTAGACCGGCCGGTCCGGTTCGGGTATATATTGGTTTAATTAAACCGGGTTTAATTAATTAGGTTAAATAAATCAATAGTTTTTAAGGCTTTAAAAATCCATCCGGGGTCCAATAAATTTTTGGAAAAATATCCTATGTCTAGTTTTTCATTTTACACCATAAAATATTATTTTCATAATATTTTAATATTATTTATTTTCATTTAAAAATCACTTAATAACTAAAATACCTGAATTTAATTACAAAAAATCCCAAAAAATTCCAGAAAATTGTGAAAAATCCAAATTTAAAATTTTTTGAAAATCAGGGGGTTTACAATCTACCCCCTTTAAGAGGATTGTGTCCTCGCAATCAAAGAATAACTGGTCAACAGAGATGACATGGTTGCAAAATTTATTCGAATCAGAAAATCAAGGTTGAGGGTTTAAACACATAGGGAAAGTCATTTCCCTAAGCAATGGAATTTTCCTAAGAAATAGAAGTTATGCAATTTTCCAAATGTAGGAAATTTAGAAAATTATAGTTTTTTAGAAAAATAGGTTATTCTTTTAAAAATATACTAGGTTAACATTTATAAAACATTCTAAATTATTGGCAAGTTCAAAATTATCAGGTTAACACTAGATTATCAATTATTAGCAAGTTTTCAATTATCAGGTTAAGTCTAGGGTCACGAACCAGCAGGCACGAACTACAGAAATGCTAGAAACGGAACTACAAAAACTTACTCGCATTAGCTACTCCATGATTCTGCGCGTCTCCCACAGTCATCGCGAAAGCTTGGCCGCGTCCTTGAGGTGGTGCCATCTGCTGTTGCTGGGCTTGCTGGTAGGGTGCTGCTTGAAGTGCCAAGGGTGGCCTTGGTTGATGTCCTCCTGGTGCTGGTAGAGCTTGTTGGTTTGCCCTTGGTGCTCCTTCTCTGCGTTCAGGGCAATCCCTCACTGCATGCTGTCTGGATCCGCAACCTAAGCACAGTCCGAATTTATGTCTACACTCCTTCTCAACATGGCCTATCTTGCCGCAGTAGTAACAAATAGGAAGAGTCAGGGATTTGGATGCAGCTCCCTGTGGTGCTTGATGCAGATGAGGTTTCTTGGCAGCTTCTCCATTCGTTGCTCTGGCTGGTGCTGATGTGGAAGGCCTCTTCAGGTTGGATTCTCGTCTGATGACACGCTCCATACGTCGAGCTGCAGCAAGGACGTCCGTGTACGAAGTAGGTACGACGGATCCGATCATTCTTTGTAGCTCAAATTTTAGTCCATCAAAGAACTTCTCAGCCTTTTCTTCTTCTTCTTCTGTTGGGATCAAGGTAGGGGCAAAACGACTCAGACGAATGAACTCGGCATTGTACTCTTCCACCGTCATAGTATCCTGAATGAGGCGATTGAACTTGTCCCGAAGTTCTGATCGAGCGATAGCCGGAATGTACATCTCTTGAAAGAGTCTGGAGAACTCTTCCCAAGTAACTCCGTCTGGTCTGAGCCGTCTCTCTTCAGATAGCAACCAGTGGTGAGCATTGCCTGTCAATTGCATTCTGACGGCAGTCATCCAACGTTCCCTTGGTAGCTCAGCTGCTTCTAATTGATGTTGTATGTTGGTGAGCCACTCATGAACTTCTGTGGGCTCCTCCTTGCCTGAGAAGGTACGGGGCTTCAGTTGGCAGAAATCAGTGATAGAGCCCGTCGGTTGTCGTCTAGCTGGTAGGTTATCCTGCTCCAGTGCATTTACTAGACTGTTCCTCAAGTAATCAGCCTCGCGACGCTGAGCCTCGTATTGGACTTGTTGCTGGGCTTGCATCATTGCGTAGATCATTTGGAATATTTGTTGCCCGTCAATAGACTGCCCTTGTGGGAATACAGGCATCGGTGGAACGAACTGCGGAGGAGGTGGAATATCATCACGCTGAAATCTAGAAGCTTGCGGATCTGCTTGGATGCTTCGGTGAGTAGAGGGATCTCCACTAAATAGCGTCACTTTATCTTCTCCGTAGGTGACTTCAGCACCTATTGGTGTTCTTGCTGGAGTTTCGTTGTTTACTTGTGAATCCATTACTCTGCATCAAAATAAACTATAAGAGGCGTAAAGGAATCAAGGCAAGATGGAAGTCAAAAATTAGTTCGAATACGATATAGATATCAAAAACGATTCAAGCAAGTGGATGAGATCCTAAAACTTATCCTATCTTAGTGCAGGCCTATTCGGTCCCTAAGTTGAAACCGAACAATTTAGTCGTTGACCTGCATGGGCCACCACACTTCAGCCTGAGTTCTAGTGCTGCTCTCATCTTGCATATCACTTAGCTGGTTATTTAGTGCTCCCCTATTGTTCCATCTATTGCTGGAGAGACCCACAGGCTACAGGTTGACTATATTATGTCGGATACTCAGTCTCCCGCTGAGCTAGACCACCTCATGATATCACTGCTACCGGCTCCCCTACACAGAGCTTATAGTTGTTTCAACCTGAGTACTATTGATGCTCTCTCTCTTGTATTTCACACAGATGATTACATACTTACCCTATTATTCTTATTATTTGCTGTACTGCTTATATTTTGGCTTGTATATTTTCTGTACCTTGCTATGTCCCCTGAGGACCTGGATATGGATTATGTCTCCAGAATTTGAGGACGAGATCTATCCCGAGGTATACGGGACTGCAGCAGGAGCTGATCCAGGAGCTGTACCACCATCCGAGGACGAGGTGTTAGCTGAAGACTTTTCCTGAGCATCCATGTTTCATGCTCAGTATTTATTTATTTCAGTCATTTATATTCTGGTCTGTTGAACCATTGTAACAGATATTTATCGGGTTGTTCCCCGAAGTACTTTGTTGAGACTGGTTGATGATTTACATTTCTTATATTCTGTGTATCATATTTTATATCTTGTGTGGATGAGATTAGTTGTGCCATGACTGTCGTAGACTTTGTTTTACAGCTTAAGTATGCCCTGATGGATCCATTAAATTGGGTTTGTCCATCGGTGCGTGCTGCAGGCCATTGCCACGTGTCTAGTCCCTCGGTATTTTGGGACTGGGGCGTGACAATCCCACTGGGGATTATTTTGTGGATCTATTACTTCTCGTGCACGAAGGTGCAAATAATAAGTTCGAGATAAGCCCTGTCAGAGATGATATAGATGTGGCAGTTTTGTGGACTTAACACCGCTGGTGTACCTTGGTAAGTACGGGTGATAAGTTTGGATGACGATCAATATCAGGGATCTTGTGGACACGATGATCGATAACCAAATCGACAGGTTTGCTCAGAGGTACGAAGGACATGGCAAACCCTACTAGAAAATTTTTGGGTGGATTTATTATTTGTTGCACACGTTTAGTGCAAATAATAATTTTGAAAAACAAACTCTATTAGAGGTAATATGGACGTGATAGGTTTTGTGGACCCATTACTTTTTTACGTATGTTAGTGCAAGTAATAGGCTCGAGACAAGCCCTGCCAGAGGTAATATAGACGTGGCATTTTTTGTGGAATTAGCACCGCTGGCGTTGTCACTCCCCAGTCCCAAAATATCGAGGGACTAGACACGTGGCAATGGCCAGCAGCACACACCGATGGGCAAACCCAATTTAATAGACCCATCATAATATACTTAAGTTGTAGTACAATAATAAGGTCTACTAATCTCATCTACAGAATGAATACATCAATATCACAAAAGGAAACATAAACATTATCAAGTCACAAGTAAATAAATCGGGAAATAACCCGATAACAAGTCTGATATAATTGTTCATTAAACAAGAATGTAAATAGCAACACAGACTGAGTATAGAAGAAATATATACTCAGAAAATCTATGGCAATCACCTAGTCCTCGGTTCCTGGTTCTGCTATACTGTATGCACCTGATCCTGCTTTTGCTCCTGCTAATGCTCATGTCATGTATACCTCAAGGTGGATCTCCTCTGTTAATCCTGGGGACATAATCCGGATCCAGGTCCTCAGGGAACATAACAAGTTACAAAATAACTCATGCCAAAATAAATGTAGTGCAACAATAAATAAAATAATAGGATAACTATATAACCAGCTAAGTGATATGCAAGTTGAGAGCAGAACTAGAACTCAGGCTGAGACCACTACAAGCTCCGTGTCTGGGAGCCGGTAGCGGTGATATCACGTAGTGGACAAGCTCGGGTTTAGAGTCTTGAGCACCGCATTAATAAGGGTTTTATATATATATATATATATATATATATATATATATATATATATATATATATATATATAATCAGCCTGTAGCCTGTGTGTCTCTCCCTACCCAATGTAATCACACGTCTCATGTCCATGACACGCAAGATCAAAACTAATGCAGCAAGACATAATAAAATCTAAGAAAATAATATCTATGTCATCAAACCTGCAACCTACACAGAATCACCTTGAATATTTCAAGAAGATTCTATCACATGAATAGTGTCAGGTGTCCTGGGTTATGATGTACTTGATAAGATAAGTACGAGAATGTAAAAGGGTGTCGATATCCATCTCTAGGTGACATTACACAACTCCGTGTACGGTATTGGCATCCGACTATTAATCGGACGCTAAGTAAAGTCACACGGTCCTAGGTTAAGCATGTACAACAATATATAAATAAGTCAAGAAAATAAGTAACAAAACTGTAATGTTGGCAAGGTACACTTGCCTGGGGTTCTGACTCCAACTGTAGCTTTGGTAGCAGCGGGATTTGCTGGTACTCCTCCGGTTGCTGAAATAAATATCACCATCAGGTTCAGAAAATATCAAATAGCTAGAAACGCCTGTCCTTGAGTCCAATTTGGACACAGGGGCAAAAATGACAGTTTCTGGTCAAAGCGGGATCCACATGTGGCCCGCTTCGCACCAAAAAATGTGTCAGAACCAATGGTCTCCAAATTTATCAAACTTAGTGTCAACAAGTCCAGAACGATGATACGAACCCAACGGAACTTCCAAATTGGATTCCGATGAGCCGATCACAAAATCGTCCGTCAAGTGGAGCCGCGGGGCCCACGATACGCGATTTTGTCAACGTTCTCATAATCGAACCAAATTTGGGTCACAGGACCAGCGTATTACTACGAGTCCGATGGCACAAGTTTTGTTTTAATCCGACGTGTGTACACAAAGTTACAATATGTTCCAGAACAGGCCAATACGGGACGTTGTCGGCGGATACGCGTTGATTCCGGTGTGCACGCACATCCAAATCAACTTCTGCGAAATCCTGTACGTCCGTATCAATGGTGCGCACCTTTCGGTGAAGACCGTACGCGACCAAGTCGTCCCGTTGGCGGGACGTACTCAGTTCCGGGGGGTAATAGGGTATTATTTTTCCTGTTTTTGGATCGCGGTTTGCGATCGCCACAGGAAGCGACACACCGAGCGGGTTATACGGGCATCGAGAGGGTTACGCAGTCTACGCGTCACAACAGACGGAACGAAAAATGGGGCAACGAGGAGAGAAAAAGCTACCTGAACAGGGCTCCTTGGAAATCGGGATTCTCGTGTCCGCGAGGCGACACGACACACCGACACAGTACATCACTGTGTCTGGTTAGGGTTTCGGCAACAGGGCACCGGTGCTCGCCGAAGGAGGGCGGAGACGGTTTGGCTCAGGACAGGGAGGTGGCACAGCGTCGGCTCAGACGAAGGCGGCCGGAGCAGCACTGGGCTCGGGGTGGCTAGTGCAGAGACGGCTGAGGCGGCTCTCGCTTTGGGGTTGCCGGAGAAGACGATCGGGGTGGCGCTGGGGAAGATGGCGGAGCGGGGTGACTGCTGAGCGGCTGGGTGGTGGTTGGACAGGTCGGGGCGTGGCTCAGGGAGAGGGGCGGAGGAGACGGTGGCTAGGGGTTTAGGGTTCAGGCGGCTGCGGGTCGAGGAGATCGACTGCGGGTCGGGGAGAGGGCGGCGGAGCGGGGCAGTGACAGCGGGGGCTCGTCGGAAGGAGAAGGTGGAGAAAGGGAAGGCGGTGGCAGGAGGCTAGGGCAGCCAAGGGTGATTGGGGGTTAGGGTTCCGGCGGCGCTAGGGGATTAAATAGAGGTAGCCGCCGGGGAAGGAAAAGGATTCGGATTAGGTTTTCGATCGGGTTAACGAGTTCGGGTTGGGTTCAATTTGGATCCGACCCGACCCGTTAAGAGTTGGGTTCGGTTCGGTTTGGTTTAGCACGGTTCGGGTTGATTTGATTCAATTGAACCGGGTTTATTTCAGAGTTTAATTAGGGTTTATTTACAACTTAGTTTCTAGGTCTTTAAAAATGCTTTCGGGGTCCAATAAATTCCCGGAAAATTATCCTATGTCTACTTTTTTATTTTACACCTAAAAATATTATTTTCATAATATTTTTATATTATTTAACATCATTTAAAAATTATTTAATTTCAAAATACCTTAGTTTTAATTAGTTAAAAATACCAGAAAAATTCAAGAAAATTTTGAAAAATTAATTTAAAAAATTTCGAAAAATCAGGGGGTTTACAATCTACCCCCTTAAGAGGATTGTGTCCTCACAATCAAAGAATAACCGGTCAACGGAGATGACACGGTTGCAAATATTTGTTCGAAGCACATCACGATCAAGGAGAATCAAGGTTGAGGGTTTTGAGAAGAACACATAGGAAAAATCATTTCCCTAAGCATTAAAAGTTGTGCAATCTCCCGTATGAAGGAGATCTAGAAGACTACAGTTTAGAAAACTAGGTTATCACTTAAGAACATACTAGATTATCAGTTATTAGCAAGTTCAAAAATTACTAGGATAAGGATAGGGTCACGAACCAATAGGCACGAGATAAAACAAATCTAGAAACAGATAACTACGAAAACGTACGTGCATTAGCTACTCCAAGAGTCTGTACGTTCTCCAAGGTCATCGCCAGAGCTTGTTCGCGTCCTTGTGGGGGATTCCTTTGCTGCTGTTGAGCCTGCTGGAAGAGTGCTGCTTGTGGTGCCAAGGGTGGCCTCGGCTGATATCCTCCTGGGGCTGATGGTCTGACTTTTCCAATTTCCGTTTGCGGTGCTTCCAATGCTGGAGAGGCTGGCCTTGGTAACGCTTGTTGGTTTACCATTGGTGCTCCTTCTCGACGCTCAAGGCATTTCTTCACTAAATGATGACTGGATCCTTAAGCTAAACATAATCTCCTTTTGCGTCTACACTCGTTCTTAATATGGCCTTGCTTGTGACAATATTGACAGATAGGCAATACTTGTGAAGATGCTCAGGGTGGCTGGTGTATGTGAGAACTCTTTGTAATTTCTTCCTGTGGTACTCCGGCTGGTGCTGATGTGGCTGGTTGATGAATCACCAATATTTTTTCTCGACGTTCAGGGCAATCCCTTACCGAATGTTGTTTGGATCTGCAAGCTAGACATAATCCCAATCTGAGTCGGCATTCTTTAGCGAGATGGCCTACCTTGCCACAGGAGTGACAAGTAGGAAGGACTAGTGCTAGTGGTGTAGATGCTCTCTGTGATGGATTCATCTGTGGTCGCTTTGCAACTCTTTTCTGTTGTGCTTGATCTGGTGCTAATGCATACGGCCGCTTCTGGCTGGACTCTATCCTTGTGGTGCACTCCATGGGCCGTGCTGCAGCAAGAACGTCCGTTGCAACGGAGCTGATTAACTTTCTTAGCTCAGAGTTAAGTCTGTAAATGATCTCCTCCGTTTGGCTTGGTTGAGCTTCTTTATGAACCTTCTGATAGGCTTGCATCATCGCGTAGAATATTCGAAATATTTGTTGTTCATCCATAGCTTGCCCTTGTGGGAATACAGGCATTGGTGAAGCAAACTGCGTCGATGGTGGAAGGTCATCTTGCTGGATTCTCGTGGCATGCTGACTTGCTTGACTGCGTTGTTGAGCTGATTGACCTTCATCAACTGGTGTCACTTCATCTTCGTGGTTAACCACAACACCTTGTAGTATTCCTGGATGAGTCTCTTCGCCGGCTTGTGGATCCATAATTCTGCAACCAAAATAAACTATAAGAGGCACACAGGAATCAAGGCAGGATGCAAGTCAAAAATAAATTCGAGTCCGATATAGATATCAAGAACATTTCAAGCAAGTGGATGAGATCCTAAAAACTTATCCTATTCTTATTGCAGGCTTGCTCGGTCCCTAAGTTAAAACTGAAGCAATTTAGTCACAGACCTGCATGGGCCACCACAAAAACCATATCACGCCCCAGTCCCAAAATATCGAGGGACTAGACACGTGGCAATGGCCAGCAGCACACACAGATGGGCAAACCCAATTTAATGGACCCATTAGGATATACTTAAGCTGTAGTACAACAATAAGGTCTACTAATCTCATCCACAGAATGAATACATCAATATCACAAAAGGAAACATAGACATCATCAAGTCACAAGTAAATAAATCGGGGAACAACCCGATAGCAAGTCTGATACAATTGTTCATTAAACAAGAATGTAAATAGCAACACATACTGAGTATAGAAGAAATATATACTCAGAAAATCTATGGCAATCACCTATGTAACACCCCGTTCCGTTCTAGCAGACTGCCATCTCAAACGACAAAAGTACAACTGTCCCGACCTGCTTTGCCTCAAAGAAGAAGCAAAGGATATCCAGACTTGCCCCCACAGGAATCCGGCTTAGGCTTTCAGAGGCTCGCTCAGACGTATCGCTCTACCGAGGCGAATCATCGCTAAGGAGGGTGGCTACGGTGAACTCGTCTTTGCTTAGCCAGCACACATAAAATCTGGAATATTTATGCTAATCGCTAGGTGATAACCCCCTGTATGCTAATAAATCCAATGCACCTAGCTAAGGGAATAATCCTACCTCATATTGCTTGCTAGAACATGGAAATGAAATACTGCTTATATTCAGACCCTCGCATGCTAAGTCCCTGAATGATCTTATCTCTCGGCTTACCATCGGGTCCGAGCAACGTGCCTGTTTATGTTCCTTAGAAACGCATGCTTGTCTGCTTGAATGTTACCATGTTTTCATCCAAACCCCGAAAGACTACTACGTAGTCGTTCCGTGCCTGAACGAACCTGTAAGTATCCGGGACCGTTAGGTCACCAAGGCAGCCCCGAACCAGGGGAATGCATCAAGACAAGTTATTGTACAGAACCAAGATTCAAGTACCCCGTATACTCGTGTTCTCGTGTTCTCGTGTTCTAGTGCACGCGTGTTCTCGTGTATCTCGTGTAATCATGTTGCCTGAGATTGGTTAAATCGTGTTGCCTGAGATTGGTTAATCGTGTTGCCTGAGATTGGTTAACCCTGACTTGCATGTCGCGGACTAGTTCCACGGACGGTCACCGGGGCACTGGGGCCGATCCGGTCCGGATGGAGCTCGTATGTAGTCTCGTGTGCAGGAAGGATAGCTTACAACGCATCGTGTTTGTGTGCCTCGTGTACACGCGTAGCATGCTATCCTTGTCCTCGACTACGTCCATAATGGCTTTGCCAGCGACCGTGTTCATATAGATAAGTAATCCTCGCTTAGCGGCTATCCGCGTGCGAGTCATTGCATCGCATCAAGAAATAACTGAATACCTGAACGATCATGTTAAAACGACCCTCCTGTTTGCATATGTTATGCCTCCTGAATGTTATACTTGCCCGTGCTTGAATTAACGATGTTTGCCTCAATGTTTGCCTTGGACAGGGAAGGAGAAATGGTAAGTTGGTAAGTCTTGCCGTGTTTCCTCTAACATCGCACGGCGCACTGCCCGACACGTTAGTCTATTCAATATCTGCATGAAACTGATCCTAAGGCAACTAGAAAGACAACTTAATAGTTGTGCACGGAACCTGTATTACGTGTTTGGATTTGTCAAGCGGGCGAGTAGCTTCCCCACCAGTGCATTCAATGTACTGATAATCTACCAGTTTGTGTGCAGGGTGCGGGAGAACCTCGTTCGGTGTGGATGCCTCCAACGTGCGTGCTAAGGCCAGGAGTTTCCTCTGAAGCCTTGCAACGGTGCGTCCGGGACTGAAGCACATATACAAGATATAATGTTGGAGCGTCGCCTGACCATCGCCTGTACAATCATTCCACTGTTGTAGCCACTTGGCACGCTTTTACTGTTTCAGAGAGAGAGGCTTGAGCGACTTGTAATCTCGGCTATACGCCGCCTGTAACACTTGTTCATATCAATAAAGAGATTACTTTACCTTCTTTCAATGCTTCCGCTATATTGTCGACTCAGTGAACCTGTTATCGATCGCCTATGCGTTCATGACTCCGCTGCACTCGGACAATCTGTGCAACTCTGTGGCTTAGAACTCTTGCCGCCAGCCAATAAACCATGGCCTTGCACGGGCGTGGATCACGCTCGTGCGGCATCACGCCCAGATGGGTTAAGCGATCGTTCCGCGGGAGCGCTGGCGAGGGTGATTCCCGCCTAGCGGGAACGGTCGATTGCCTGCGGAAGATCGGGGTGTGACATGTTGGTATCAGAGCCTGGCTTCTACGCCTTTGGACTTTGATTCGATATCTCTTCTTCGAAAGCTCGTTCGTGGGTTATGTGCACGCTCTCTCTCAATGCCTCGATGGGATGTTCCAACAATAAGTCTAAATACTTTCAAAATACATTTTGATTGATATGATTGCTTGTCTGGTTGTATGCTGCGAGTGGCCTTTGTGCCAACCTGTGCGAACCCTTCGAGAGTATCACTAGTAGCTTGTCCGATTTTCACTAACCCTAAGTTTGGTTGAATGTATCTATTTGAGGGACGCTTTGAACTAGTGCACCATCCAAGACTTAAGAAAAGGTGAAACTCGAGTGCTAAGACTTCGCTATCACTGAGCTAGTTGACGTGTTCACGCTAGAAGTGCACTTCGAAAGTGCGCACGATCTAGTCTAAGCGATATGCTAATTTCGAAGCTTGTGCAAGTGAATATCCAAATAAACAAGTACAACGACTTGTCTAGGATTGCCTCAACCCTAGATTACTGCTTGTCCTCAGTAAGTCTCGAGGACGAGACTTTTTCTGAGTTGGGTAGGATGTAACACCCCGTTCCGTTCTAGCAGACTGCCGTCTCAAACGGCAAAAGTGCAACTGTCCCGACCTGCTTTGCCTCAAAGAAGAAGCAAAGGATATCCAGACTTGCCCCCACAGGAATCCGGCTTAGGCTTTCAGAGGCTCGCTCAGACGTATCTCTCTACCGAGGCGAATCATCGCTAAGGTGGGTGGCTACGGTGAACTCGTCTTTGCTTAGCCAGCACACATAAAATCTGGAATATTCATGCTAGTCGCTAGGTGATAACCCCCTGCATGCTAATAAATCCAACGCACCTAGCTAAGGGAATAATTCCAACTCATATTGCTTGCTAGAACATGGAAATGAAATACTGCTTATATTCAGACCCTCGCATGCTAAGTCCCTGAACAATCTCATCTCTCGGCTTACCTTCGGGTCCGAGCAACGTGCCTGTTTATGTTCCTTAGAAACGCATGCTTGTCTGCTTGAATGTTACCATATTTTCATCCAAACCCCGGAAGACTACTACGTAGTCATTCCGTGCCTGAATGAACCTGCAAGTATCCGGGACCGTTAGGTCACCAAGGCAGCCCCGAACCAGGGGAATGCATCAAGACAAGTTATTGTACAGAACCAAGATTCAAGTACCCCGTATACTCGTGTTCTCGTGTTCTCGTGTTCTAGTGCACGCGTGTTCTCGTGTATCTCGTGTAATCGTGTTGCCTGAGATTGGTTAAATCGTGTTGCCTGAGATTGGTTAATCGTGTTGCCTGAGATTGGTTAACCCTGACTTGCATGTCGCGGACTAGTTCCACGGACGGTCACCGGGGCACTGGGGCCGATCCGGTCCGGATGGAGCTCGTGTGTAGTCTCGTGTGCAGGAAGGATAGCTTGCAACGCATCGTGTTAGTGTGCCTCGTGTACACGCGTAGCATGCTATCCTTGTCCTCGACTACGTCCATAATGGCTTTGCCAGCGACCGTGTTCATATAGATAAGTAATCCTCGCTTAGCGGCTATCCGCGTGCGAGTAATTGCATCGCATCAAGAAACAACTGAACACCTGAATGATCATGTTAAAACGACCCTCCTGTTTGCATATGTTATGCCTCCTGAATGTTATACTTGCCCGTTCTTGAATTAACGATGTTTGTCTTAATGTTTGCCTTGGACAGGGAAGAAGAAATGGTAAGTTGGTAAGTCTCGCCGTGTTTTCTCTAACATCGCACGGCGCACTGCCCGACACGTTAGTCTATTCAATATCTGCATGAAACTGATCCTAAGGCAACTAGAAAGACAACTTAATAGTTGTGCACGGAACCTGTATTACGTGTTTGGATTTGTCAAGCGGGCGAGTAGCTTCCCCACCAGTGCATTCAATGTACTGATAATCCACCAGTTTGTGTGCAGGGTGCGGGAGAATCTCGTTTGGTGCGGATGCCTCCAACGTGCGTGCTAAGGCCAGGAGTTTCCTCTGAAGCCTTACAACGGTGCGTCCGGGACTGAAGCACATATACAAGACATAATATTGGAGCGTCGCCTGACCATCGCCTGTACAATCATTCCACTGTTGTAGCCACTTGGCACGCTTTTACTGTTTCAGAGAGAGAGGCTTGAGTGACTTGTAATCTCGGCTATACGTCGCCTGTAATACTTGTTCATATCAATAAAGAGATTACTTTACCTTGTTTCAATGCTTCCGCTATATTGTCGACTCAGTGAACCTGTTACCGATCACCTATGCGTTCATGACTCTGCTGCACTCGGACAATCTGTGCGACTCTGTGGCTTAGAACTCTTGCCTCCAGCCAATGAACCATGGCCTTGCACGGGCGTGGATCACGCTCGTGCGGCATCACGCCCGGATGGGTTAAGCGATCGTTCCGCTGGAGCGCTGGCGAGGGTGATTTTCGTGTAGCAGGAACGGCCGATTGCCTGCGGGAGATCGGGGCGTGACAACCTAGTCCTCGGTTCCTGGTTCTGCTCCACTGTATGCACCTGATCCTGCTTCTGCTCCACTGTATGCACCTGATCCTGCTTCTGCTCCTGCTAATGCTCTTGTCCTGTATACCTCAGGGTGGATCTCCTCTGCTAATCCTGGGGACATAATCCGGATCCAGGTCCTCAGGGGACATAAAAAGATACAAACTAACTCATGCCAAAATAAATACAGTGCAGCAATAAATGAAATAATAGGGTAACTATATAACCAACTAAGTGATATGCAAGTTGAGAGCAGCACTAGAACTCAGGCTGAGACCACTACAAGCTCTGTGTCTGGGAGCCGGTAGCGGTGATATCACGTAGTGGGCCAAGCTCGGGTTTAGAGTCTTGAGCACCGCATTAATAAGGGTTATATATATATAATCAGCCTGTATCCTGTGTGTCTCTCCCCACCCAATGTAATCACACGTCTCATGTCCATGACACGCAAGATCAAAACTAATACAACAAGTCATAATAAAATCTAAGAAAATAATGTCTATGTCATCAAACCTGCAACCTACACAGAATCACCTTAAATATTTCAGGAAGATTCTGTCACATAAATAGTGTCAGGTGTCCTGGGTTATGATATACTTGATAAGACAAGTACGAGAATGTAAAAGGGTGTCGATATCCATCTCTAGGTGACATTACACAACTCCGTGTACGGTGTTGGCACCCGACTATTAATCGGACGCTAAGTAAAGTCACACGGTCCTAGGTTAAGCATGTACAATAATATATAAATAAGTCAAGAAAATAAGTAACAAAACTGGAATGTTGGCAAGGTACACTTGCCTAGGGTTCTGACTCCAACTGTAGCTCTGGTAGCAGCGGGATTTGCTGGTACTCCTCCGATTGCTGAAATAAATATCACCATCAGGTTCAGTAAATATCAAATAGCTAGAAACGCCTGTCCTTGAGTCCAATTTGGACACAGGGGCAAAAATGACAGTTTTTGGTCAAAGCGGGATCCACATGTGGTCCCGCTCACCGAAAAATGTGTCAGAACCAATGGTCTCCAAATTCGTTAAATTTAGTGTCAACAAGTTCAGAACGATGATACGAACCCAACAAAACTTCCAGAATTGGATTCCGATGAGCCGATCACAAAATCGTCCGTCAAGTGAAGCCGCGGGGCCCACGATACGCAATTTTGTCAATGTTCTCAGAATCGAACCAAACTTGGGTCACAGGACCAGCGTATTGCTACGAGTCCGATGGCGCAAGTTTTGTTTCGATCCGACGTATGTACATAAAGTTACAACGTGTTCCAGAATAGGCCGATACGGGGCATTGTCGGCGGATACGCGCTGATTCCGGTGTGCACGTACATCCAAATCAACTTATGTAAAATCCCGTACGTCCGTATCAACGGTGCGCACCTTTCCGTGAAGACCGCACGCGACCAAGTCATCCCGTTTGGCGGGGCGTACTCAGTTCTGGGAGAAAATGGGGTATTATTTTTCCTGTTTTTGGATCGCGGTTTGCGATCGCCACAGGACGCGACACACCGAGCGAGTTGCACGGACATCGAGAGGGTTACGCAGTCTACGCGTCACAATAGACGGAACGAAAAATGGGGCAATGAGGAGAGAGAAAAATCTACCTGAACAGGGCTCCGTGGAAACCGGGATTCTCGTGTCCGCGAGGCGACACAACACACCGACACAGTACAACACTGTGTCCGATTAGGGTTTCGGCAACAGGGCACCGGTGCTCACCGGAGGAGGGCGAAGATGGCTTAGCTCGGCTGCAGGGAGGTGGCACGGCGTCGGCTCAGACGAAGGCGGCCGGAGCAGCACTGGGCTCGGGGTGGCTAGTGTAGAGACGGCTGGGCGGCTCTCGCTTCGGGGTTGCCGGAGAAGACGACCGGGGTGGCGCTGGGGAAGATGGCGGAGCGGGGTGACGGCTGAGCAGCTGGGTGGTGGTTGGACAGGTCGGGGCGTGGCTCAGGGAGAGGGGCGGAGGAGACGGTGGCTAGGGGTTTTGGGTTCAGGCGGCTGCGGGTCGAGGAGATCGACTGCGGGTCGGGGAAAGGGCGGCGGAGCGGGGCAGTGACAGCGGAAGATCGTCGGGAGGAGAAGGTGGAGAGAGGGAAGGCGGTGGCAGGAGGCTAGGGCGACTGAGGGTGATTGGGGGTTAGGGTTCCGGCTGCGCTAGGGGATTAAATAGAGGTAGCCGCAGGGGAAGGAAAAGGATTCGGATTAGGTTTCCGATCGGGTTAACGGGTCCGGGTCGGGTTCAATTCAGATCCAACCCGACCCGTTAAGAGTTGAGTTTGGTTCGGTTTGGTTTAGCTCGGTTCGGGTTGGTTTGGTTCAATTGAACCGAGTTTATTTTAGGGTTTAATTAGGATTTATTTACAACTTAGTTTCTAGGTCTTTAAAAATGCTTCCGGGGTCCAATAAATTCCCGAAAAATTACCCTATGTCTAGTTTTTTAATTTACACCTAAAAATAATATTTTAATATTATTTAAAATCATTTAAAAATTATTTAATTTCAAAATACCTTAGTTTTAATTAGTTAAAAATACCAGAAAAATTCCAGAAAATTCTGAAAAATTAATTTAAAAATTTTGAAAAAAATCAGGGGTTTTACAGGCGTACCTTGGTGAGTACTGGTGGTAAGTGAAAATGACAACCGATATCAGAGGTAATATGGACGTGATGATCGATAGACAAGATCCGGGATATTTGCTCAGAGGTAATATGGACGTGGCAAACTCTACCGGAGTACTGTATTCGAGCGACAGTCTAGAGGTCCTGTGGACATGAACCAGCACCCAGGAAGATATGATATAGTTTGGTGATAGAGGAGTACCAGTTTGATTTAGACGTAGTACATTTTGAGGAACTTGTCGTTGATGGACATAATGAGAAAGTCGCCGTTGGGTTTTGCCAACCGGTAAGCGCCATTGGAAAACACGGTTTCCACGATTAACGGGTCTTCCCGTTTATGTTAGAATTTGTATGTTGTCTTATGGGTCATAACCATGGGTCTTCTTACTGTTAAGATCAGGTCACCCACTTGGAACATCCTTTGTTTTACTTGTTTGTTGAAGGCTCCAGAGAGACGTGCTTGATACAACTCTATGCGTTGTCACTGCGGCTGGGCAACAGTGTGTGGTAGTTGTGTTTTTATGCGATCTTCGCTTGAGACTAATGCATATATTCTTTTTGCAGGTTCTGTCCTCGCTTGTGATGCTCATGTTGGAGCATGGAAGGATATCATAACACCGGTTGTTCGGGATAAAAATCTAGCTTATGCGACATTTCTCCAGGAGATGTGGTTAGTTCGGCAAGAACTAATCCAGGAGACGAGAATGAACATCCTGCATCATGGCTGAGCTTTCCTTGTTCATACAGCGCGTCAGCTGCTTTTCTCTATTTTATGTGGTTCGCTATCAACCAGGAGGCTGCGGGGTCGATGACAGGATTTGGATTAATTGACATTCCTGTCGTTAGTTTTCTCACATGGTCGTAGAGCATCTGCTCCTGCTTTTTCTTTGCTATCCATCTGAATATATTTTCCATATACTGAGGTTTATATTATGGAGTAGTGAGCCAGAAAGCCTTGAGCTCTGCTGTTGGGCCCAACTTGTGCCAGTAGCGACGATAGCATGGAGGGGCTCTTATAATGAAAAGGTTTTGTATTCAGCGAGACTTCATAGAAAACCTTTAAAACAGGTTTCCATCATATGTACTCATGACCTTGGATATTAATAAAAACTCTTGAATGTAATAAATTTCTATCGTATGTACTCATGATCTTGTATATTAATTAATGACGTTTCTCTCATTTTTCAGGTAATATGAATGTAGTACCATGCCATAGATTTTTAAGGATATCCCACTGGGGGATTTTTGCGGACCTATTACCCTTTTACGTCTTTTGGTGCAAGTAATAGGTTTGAGACAAGCCCTGCCAGAGGTAATATGAACGTGGCAAAATATTACTCTATAGGGATAGTGGAGAGATATAGTTCAAAGAAAATATGAACTTGAAGTAAATCTTTCTCCGCAGGGGAAAAGAAAGTGTGGATTTAATCATTTGTTTCCATTGCGGGTATCCCTCTGGGGATTATTTTGTGGATCTATTACTTCTCGTGCACGAAGGTGCAAATAATAAGTTCGAGATAAGCCCTGTCAAAGATAATATAGATGTGGCAGTTTTGTGGACTTAACACCGCTGGTGTACCTTGGTAAGTACGGGTGATAAGTTTGGACGACGATCAATATCAGGGATCTTGTGGATGCGATGATCGATAACCAAATTGACATGTTTGCTCAGAGGTACGAAGGACATGGCAAATCCTACTAGGGAATTTTTGGGTGGATTTATTATTTGTTGCACACGTTTAGTGCAAATAATAATTTTGAAAAACAAACTCTATCAGGGGTAATATGGACATGATATGTTTTCTGGACCTATTAATTTTTTGCGTATGTTAGTGCAAGTAATAGGCTCGAGACAAGCCCTGCCAGAGGTAATATAGACGTGGCATTTTTTGTGGAATTAGCACCGCTGGCGTACCTTGGTGAGTACGGGTGGTAAGTGAAATTGACAACCGATATCAGAGGTAATATAGATGTGATGATCGATAGACAAGATCCGGGATATTTGCTCAGAGGTAATATGGATGTGGCAAACTCCACCGTAGTAGTGTATTAGAGCGACAGTCTAGAGGTCCTGTGGACATGAACCAGCACCTAGGAAGATACGATATAGTTTGGTGATAGAGGAGTACCAGTCTGATTTAGACGTAGTACATTTTGAGGAACTTGTCGTTGATGGACATCGTGAGAAAGTCGCCGTTGGGTTTTGCCAACCGGTAAGCGCCGTTGGAAAATACGGTTTCCACGATTAACGGGTCTTCCTGTTTATGTTAGAATTTGTCTGTTGTCTTATGGGTCATAACCATGGGTCTTCTTAATGTTAAGATGAGGTCACCCACTTGGAACATCCTTTGTTTTACCCGTTTGTTGAAGGCTCCAGAGAGACGTGCTTGATACAACTCTATGCGTTGTTGAGCTAAGAACCATTTTTCGTCGAGTGCTTCTAATTCCAGTAGCTGTTGGCAATGATTGTCATCCATGGTTAGCTGGTGGGAGAGGTTCACTCGAAGTGAAGGGATCTGGATCTCCAACGGAAGGATTTTTTCGCTCCCATAGACCAGAGAGAAGGGTGTACTGCCAGTAGCTACCCGAACCATTATACTGTAGGCCCAGAGATATTCTCCCAGCATCTCGTTCCAGTCGTGCTTGTTAGATGACACAAACTTCTTGAGGAGCTTGATGATGGTTTTGTTGAACGCCTCGGCCAATCCATTAGATGTTGGGTTATAGGCGGTTGATGCCACATTCTGGATGCGATTATTATTGCAGAACCGATAAAAAGTATGACTTACGAACTACGGACCATTGTCGTGGATAAACCTCCATGGCAAGCCAAAGAGATAGATAACGTGATGCTTGACGAAGCTAATCACATTCGATGTTTTGATTTTAACAAGTGGAACTGCTTCCGTCCACTTGGAGAAGTAATCAATGATGGCCAGAATAAACCAATGTCCCTTAGATGAAGGTGGGCTTATTGGTCCGATGATGTCCATTCTCCACGCTTTGAACGGCCAGGATGCTACCGTTGAGTGTAAAAACTCGGAGGCTGATGGATAAAATCTGCGTGGATTTGGCACGCCTGGTAATTCTTGCATAGTCAATAACCTCTGTCACCATCGTTGGCCAATAGTAGCCCATTCTTCGAAGTCGGTCCTGTAACTTTGGACCAGGCTGATGTGTTCCGTATATGTCGCCATGAGCGTCGCAGAGAGCTTGTTTTGCTTCTGCATCCGATAAGCATCGTAACAGAAGACTATCGTAGGATCGATGATAAAATATTTTAGTAGCTGTATCAAAATAGAACCTGCGGGAACGTCTTCTGATCGAAGTAGCTTCCTTTGGATTCTCGAAAAGAATTTCATAGACCGCATAGTCGATGAATGGAATCCTCCAATCTCGAATATTGGTATCGGCCCCTACAGCGTAGCTGAGGCATAAGCATAGGTTATTTTTGGGACAGACCAGCTCTTGGCCGACCACATCGATTAGCAGGTGAGCGTTGTTTGGTATTGCTAAGGAAGCGGCAAGGCCGGCCAGAGCGTCTGCCTCAATATTTTGCAACCGAGGGACATGCTCAATAAAGAACATCTTGAAGGTTATGATGATGTAAAGTGAAGCCTAGTGGTAGGGGATCAAGTCCTCATTTCAGACTTTATACTCACTCCAGACCTGTTTGACTATTTGCTGAGAATCATCGTAGGCCTCCAGGTATTCTACTCCAACTTGCTTGGCGAGATGGAGCCCGATGATTAAGGTGTTATACTATTCCACATTATTGGAACATGGTTATGTGAGAGAGTAGGCACGATTGATGACAAGACCGTCTGGGAAGATCAACACTATCCCGATGTCACTACCATATTTCCAGGGCATGGTATTTTTTTATTTTAATTTGGTAAATTGTGTATTGATCATAAATATTTGTATTAATATTTAATTAGTTGGTTGTATTTATTTTTATTAGTTATTTTAGGGTTTTGGCTAGTCTGGACCCGTGTCAGACCCTAGTGGACCCATCTCAGACCCAACCAACACCCTTGTCAGACTTATTTATTGGTGTAGAATAGTTATTTATATTTTAATTAGTTAGTTGGAGTGATTAGGGATTATTTAGAGTGCATTTGGAAACCCCAAACCCAAACCCTATTTTAGCATGACTTAATTGGAGGGCATTTTGGTCGTTTTATCTAAATGCAAACCCTAACCCTTGCTAATCCCTACATGGCCGGTTCCCCCCTCCCTTTCTTTTTGTTTCTTCTTCTTTATTTTTTTTCTTCTCACTTCATTTTCTTCCTCCATTCTCTTTCTTCACTTCATTTCTTCATATTTTCTAAATTTTAAGTAAGTTTCCTCACCTTCCTACACTTTCTTCATTTACTTCTTCCATGAATACAAACCCTAATCTTTCACTTTCCCCTAACCTAGGTGTGTAGAGCCTAGACTTGGTGTAGAGGCTTGATTTGGAGGCTTGGAGACTTGGTGTGGTGAATTTGGGGATTTTTAGAGACTTTGGCCTTGGGATTCCAACTTCCAAGAGGTAAACCCTAAATTTCCTCTTAGTAATTACTCTAATATAGTGTAATTAATAGTTTATAACCTTTCTAGACCTTAGGGCTACCCCTGGGAGAAAGTTGGAGCTTGTTTGGATGTGTTTGGAGACTTTGGCATAGGATTTTGTGTCATTTTTGGATAAAATCTGAGATTGACCCAATTTTGGGTGTTGTCCTAGGTTAAATGGACCTAGGTAGACGTGCTTGGGTGTCTTGAGGGTAAGTACGTATTCTCGTTCGGACACGTGAGATCGTGTCACAGAGTTTTGGGCATTTCGGACGATTTAGGGGTTTTTTATCGTCGTAGATTTCATATGCCTGTAGGATTTTGTCACAGATCTAGAATCGAAGAGTTAGCATTTTTTTGAAGTTCTAGACATCGATTAGAACTCGTGGGTAAATTTTGGATAGATTCTGAGTAGGTTTGGTGTGCGTTTCACGATGTATAGCGAGCCGCACACCAAGTGTTTATCGAAATGACCAAGTGGCCATTTAGACTTAATTTCTAGGTTTTGGGCTTGTGTGTGGGTTGGTTTAGCTCGGGTAGTGTGTATTAGAATTTACGAGTTTATATTTATATATATATATGTATATTTATAGGTTTATGGGTGTATATGGATGAGTGTGGATAGTGTGTGTGTTGTGGTTGTGTGTGTGTTGGTGAGTGTGTTTGTGTGTAGTGAGTTGTTAGTGTGTAGTGTGTGTTAATATAGATATATAGATATATATGTATAGTGTTAGCCTTGCTTGAGCAAAAGCTCAACTTCTTTCTTTCTTTTAGTCCCATATCGGATGGGCCAACCCCTCCTTGTATGTATATATTAGTTCCTCTTCATTGCTTTCTTAAAGATGTTGTGTGGGGAACCCCTTGGCTACACGCGTGCGCCGCTGCCGCCGCCCGGCCTGGCTCGGCTCGGTTCGGTTCGGCGCGCATAACGGGTGTGGGTACGTTCCCACACATGCGGGCACCGAATGCCGATCCAATTTACTCTTCGGGTTCGGGCTGGGATCCAAAAATCTTTTTGCTGCTCTTTATTTTTTGAACCCATTTGGCTCTTTCAAATTTGAACGTTGAGGCTCCAGATTCATTGAACCTTGCTATAGCTCTTTTGACAGCATTTTTCTACGTTTTATTTGCTCCTTAATGGTCTGTTTATGAGCCATTAAGTACCATGTCTGTGGCTGTATATAAGCTTCAGCCTATTTATTTGGTCTCCTTCTCCTTCATTTTTTACACAAAAAATTCTTCTACGTCAAACCTCTCTCTCTCAAACCACATTCTGTTCTCCAAATTCTTGCTCTGGGCAGAGATAAGTTCGGTCTCTCTCTCTCTGAGTTGTGTGCAACAAAGAGAACCCGGTAGTCAGGAGATTTTACCACTAGGAGATTCCGCGAAACGTCTACACATAGACCTCGGATCAACTCTTAGGGCAGTGCTTCGTGCACAACTTCTCCGGAGGCCGGTAAAGATTTTCTTTTGTTTCTTTGTGCTCGTATAAATCTCTGAAAAATAATATATATTTTGTTATCAAATTCTTATAACAATCTAAGAGTTGATCTTTTTAGTTACTGCTTCTAATTTTTTCAAAACATATTTCTGGCTACTGCTGCTTATTGCAACAGAATGAATTATGATTACTGTAGGTACATATATAAAATTTTTGCTTTGCAAACAAAAGAACAGAACAATTTGAAGCAGTAGAAGGCTATTGTTGGTTTTGTAAAGAATTGAACAATTTCATAGATACCTTTAATTGCTGCCAATTAGTTGCTTTGCAAAGAACAGAACAAATTACTTGTCACCAAATATAAAAGCATATTTCCTACCAAATTTGTTTACCATAATATCACTTATTGTGCCAAATAGTTTGTTCACGTTTTAATACTGTAGCATATTTGTTAAACACTAGCATATTTGATTGTTAACGAATTATTTATAACCTCCTAACATACTATATCATATTTTGCTACATATCAAATAAACTATAGTGCTGTCATTCTAAATAAATACTTGTTAAAATTTATTTTATGCACTATCCAATTTTGCTACATACCAATTGTGCGTACTGTCCAATGTTGCTACATATCAATTTTTGTAACAAAAAATTCTTGTAGCAAATAGTAACCAAGTTTATTACTTGCTGTTAAAATAGTACTGTAGCAATTTAGTACATATTAATTGTTGGTAGCAAACTGATATAAATATAAAGTTACTGTAGCAAGTTTAATTTTTAATTGTATTGCCAAAGCAAGAGTATTATTAATTTGTATTGCTAAAGCAGGTTTATTATTTATTTTGTTTATAGGCATATTTGGTTGTGTATTAACATAACAAATTGTGTTGTTGGCTCACTCTATTTGGCATATTATTAATTCTAATTCCTTTAAACTATTTAGGTCAAAGTAAATAATTAAAGTAAAACTGCAAATTCCTTTTAGTCTTAATTCTAAAAGTAAAGATAAATTCGGAAATAAGTCGAAAGGGTCCTTTTGTCAACCGGATGTAAATAGCCCTAAAAGATACGGTATTTAAGTATCTTCGGACCACCGCTAGCTGGGAACCGGCCCCTACAGCTAACCCAAATTAATCTACACTTGATAGACTAAAGATTTTAAGATTGATTAGCAAAATTACTTGAACTATTTTCTAAATCATTGGACATTGTTATTGAGTAAATACATATCTTTCAGTTTCAGTTTTTTCAATAGCAATCATGACTAGCAAGGATGAGACTTTCACTGCTAAACCTGCTAAGTTCAACGGGACCTACTTTAAGAGATGGCAGAGTCAAATAAAGTTTTGGCTCACAACTTTAGGGCTGATCTCAGCCATTGATGGTTCCACACCCAACATAAATGATTCTGATGACACCGAGTCTGACGTAGGAGTGTCCAAATCTACCAGCTCCTCTAAACCCAAAACACCTAAGGAAATAGACTACCACTGCTTCCATAGAATTCTAAGCGCTTTGTCTGAATCATTATATAATATATTCTTTGAATATAAAAGTGCTAAAGAACTTTGGGAAGCTTTGGAAGATGAATATAGTTGTGATGATGCTGGAATCAAAAGATTCAATTCCTCCTCATTCAATAGATACTTTATGGCAGATAATAAACCCATGAATGACCAAATACATGAATTCCAAGAATATCTTAGGCATATTCAAGCCAAAGGTTCTTTCTTTTCTACTGAATATAAAGTAGCCTGTTTGGTAGACAAGCTTCCTCCTTCTTGGTCTGATGTTAAGAAAGACCTTATTCATACATAAGGTGACCTTACCTTTGCTCAAGTACTAAAGAAAATTAGAACAGAAGAACAAATTAGGCTAAGGTATAATCCTAAGTCTGAGTCTAAAGCTATGGTAAACCTTGTAGAATCCCAAGACAAACCCAAGCCTAATCATCACCACAAACCCAAAAGGAACCTCTTCAAGAAGAAGCATAACCCTCAGCCTCACCACAAAAACCATCACCACTATAAACCAAAAAACTTCGGTCAGACTCAGGATCAGAAAAGATTTTGTTTTGTGTGTGGTAAAACAAACCATATAGCCACCAATTGTTTCCATAGGAAGAAGAAAGCTGTCCGGACTTCTTTTAAAGGAAAATGTCCTGCCAAACCAGAAGCAAACATGCTTCTCAACGGCTCTTCTAGTTCCTTCAGGTCTGTAAGTTATCAACCCTTAACCAATATTTCCTACCATTATGACGATTGGTGGTTGGATTCTGGAGCTAATGTTCATGTTTTCTTTGATCGCTCTTATTTTTTAAACTATCAGGAATCAGGTGGAGGAGGTGTAACTCTAGGAGATGGCTCAGCGGCACAGATTATAGGAAGAGGAAGAATAGATCTAAAGATGACATCAGAAAAAATTTTGACTCTTCATGATGTGTTACATGTGCCGTCTATCAGAAGAAATTTAGTTAGTGGATCTCTCCTTGTAGCTTCAGGGTACAAGATTGTTATGGAAGCAAATAAAGTAGTATTTTCTAAGAATGACTCTTTTATTGGAAAAGAATTTGTAAGAGATTGTCTTTTTATTTTGAGTACCGTGAATAAAATTTCAGATCCTTCCTTTGTTGTTTCAAATATAGAATCCTCAAATGTATGGCACAGTAGATTAGGTCATGTGAATCTAGGTTCCCTAAGAAGGATGATGAACTTAGATCGTATTCCTAAGACTCCAATAGATGATAAACATAAGTGTGAGATCTGTGTTCAAGCCAAACATACTAGGCTACTTTTAAAATATGTAGAAAGGAACTCTGACCTTCTAGAGCTAGTTCATAGTGATGTGTGTGAATCAAATAGGATTTTGACTCGAGATGGTAGAAAATACTTAGTTACCTTTATAGATGATCATTCAAAGTATTTTTATACATATCTTCTCAAAACCAAAGATAAAGTTCTAGACAGATTTAAGATCTATAAATCTGAAGCTGAGAACCAGTTAGAGAGAAAGATTATGATTCTTAAATCAGATCATAATGGAGAGTATACATCAAATGATATGACCAATTTCTGTGAAAAACACGGAATAATCCATGAGGTAACTGCTCCATATTCACCACAGTCCAACGGAGTTACTGAAAGGAAGAATCGTACCCTATTAGACATGGTGAATGCCATGCTCCTCAGCTCAGGTGCTCCCGATAATTTATGGGGAGAAGCATTATTATCGGCCTATTACATCCTTAATAGAATTCTTAGTAAGTCTAATGATAAGACTCCTTATGAATTATGGAAATGTAGAGCTCCTAGGATCCATTATCTCAAAGTTTGGGGATGTCTGGCTAAAGTAGAAATTTTTGAACCTAAAAATAAGAAGATTGGACCTAAGACTGTAGATGTTGTATTTATAGGATATGCCCTAGATAGCAATGCTAATATATTTTTTGTTACTCACTCAAAAATAAATAAAATCTCTAACAATACTATTATAGAAGCAAGAGATGCAGTTTACTTTGAGAATATATATCCCTTTAAAGATAGAATTTCTTCCTCCATCTCCTCTCTAGCTCCGTCCACTAGCCCTCATGTTCAAATATCTAGTTTACAATCCGAACAAAATATAGAACCTAGAAGGAGTAAAAGAGAAAGAATTGAAAAGAACTTAGGAGAAGGTTTCTTCACCTTTTTGATAGAGGGTGATCCCTGAACTTATGAAGAAGCAATATCTTCTCCTTATGCCCCCTTCTAGAAAGAAGCCATTAACAGTGAGTATAACTCCATCATGGAGAACAATACTTGGTTTCTAGCAGACCTACCTTTAGGTAGTAAACCCATAGGTTGTAAGTGGATATTCAAAAAGAAACTTAGAGCCGATGGTACCATAGAGAAATAAAATGGACTAGATTATTTTGATACATACTCTCCTGTAACTAGAATCACCTCTATTAGAACCTTTCTAGCCTTAGCATACATTCATAATATGATAATCCACCAAATGGATGTAAAGACAGCATTTCTAAATGGGGACCTAGAGGACAAAATCTACATAGAGCAACCTGAAGGTTTCATTGCTAAAGGCCAAGAAAAGAAAGTTTACAGATTAGTTAAGTCTCTTTATGGCCTAAAGCAAGCTCCTAAACAATGGCACAACAAATTTGACCTAGTCATCTCAGAATATGATTTTGTGCCAAATGAGTATGACAAATGTATATACTCCAAAATTTT
>JAYESA010000012.1:139410348-139412848 GCA_036927795.1 Iris macrosiphon | reverse complement strand
ATGCTGGTGGACGAGTACGCAGCGGAGTTCTGCCGTCTTGGCAGATTTACAGAGGGCTTGAGTGAGGCAGCAAAGGCGAGGAAGTTTTGCAAGGGCTTGGTCATGGCGGTCAAGTCTTTGACTAGGAGTGACCGCGAGGCAACTTTCGAGCAGATCGTAGGGGACGCTCAGAGGGCAGAGGATGACTTGGAGCTCAAGTCCAAGAGAGGCAGGGATGACTCAGGTAGCACGAGTGGTAGTGCGGGACCCGGGCTAAGCGTCCCTATGTGCAGAAGACAGCGCAACAGGGTCAGGATCAGAGAGTGCCCACTTGTGCCTACTGTAGGAAGGCAGGACACACTTGGGATGTTTGTAGGAGGAGGCTGAAGGTGTGTTTGTTTTGTGGATCCGCTGCTCACCAGATGCGAGATTGCCCACTGCACCTCCATTTTGGTGAGCACATGACTCGGAGAGTTGAAGCTAGGCTACCTATTACACAGTATCATGCCCCGTATCAGCAGAGGGAGATATCCCAGCAGGGCAGGACTTATGCGGTTGACAGTCGAGGAGGCCGATGCAACGGGTGTCGGGTTAGCAGATCTGTCTCTTTTTGTTCTTCTTCCTGTCCTTTTTCATTCCTTGTGGTGTGCTTTATTAGTACCTGTTAGACCTTTCTTTTGTGCTGTAGTAGATAGTGTAGTGACCCTGATTGAGACTGTGATAACACGACCAGTAGGACCATGATCTTGCATGTTATTTAAGTATAATTTCTTAACAGTGATTGTTGGGGGTTTGACCTAAAGGAAGTACGATCGACTTTAAATTTCGAGGACAAAATTTTCTAAGGAGGATAGGCTTGTCAGTACCCCATTTCCAAGGCAGGGTATTTTTTATTTTAATTTGGTAAATTATATATTAAATCATAAATATTTGTATTAATATTTAATTAGTTGGTTGTATTTATTTTTATTAGTTATGTTAGGATTTTGGCTAGTCTGGACCCCATGTCAGACCCTAGTGGACCCATGTCAGACCCAACCAACACCATTTTCAGACTTATTTATTGGTGTAGAATAGTTATTTATATTTTAATTAGTTAGTTGGAGTGATTAGGGATTAATTAGAGTGCATTTAGAAACCCCAACCCAAACCCTATTTTAGCATGACTTAATTGGAGGATATTTTGGTTATTTCACCTAAATGCAAACCCTAACCCTTGCTAATCCCTACATGGCCGGTTCCTCCCTCCCTTTTCTTTTTATTTCTTCTTTATTTTCTTCTTTCTACTTCATTTTCTTCCTCCATTCTCTTTCTTCATTCATTTCTTCACATTTTCTAAAATTCAAGTAAATTTCCTCCCCTTCCTACACTTTCTTCATTTACTTCTTCCATGAATACAAATCCTAACCTTTCACTTTCTCCTAACCTAGGTGTGTAGAGCCTAGACTTGGTGTAGAGGATTGATTTGGAGGCTTGGAGGCTTGGTGTGGTAAATTTGGAGATTTTTGGAGACTTTGCCTTGGGATTCCAATTTTCAAGAGGTAAACCCTAAATTTTTTCTTAATGATTGCTCTAATATAGTGTAATTAATAGTTTAGAACCTTCGAGACCTTAGGTCTACCCATGGGAGGAAGCTGGAGCTTGTTTGGATGTGTTTGGAGACTTTGGCATAGGGTTTTGTGTCAATTTTGGGTGAAATCGAGATTGACCCAATTTTGGGTGTTGTCCTAGGTTAGACGGACCCTAGGTAGACATTCTTGGGTGTCTTGAGGGTAAGTATGTGTCCCCGTTCGGACATGTGAGATCGTGTCGCGGAGTTTTGGATGTTTCGGACGATTTGGGATTTTTTTGTCGTCGTGGGTTCCACATGCCTGTAGAATTTTTTTACGGACCTAGAATCAGAGAGTTAGTATTTTTTGAGGTTCTAGACATCGATTAGAACTCGTGGGTAAATTTTGGGTCGATTCTGAGTAGGTTTGGTGTGCATTTCATGAGGTATCGTGAGCCGAACACCAAGTATTTATCGAAATGACCAAGTGGCCATTTTGACTTGGTTTCTAGGTTTTGGGCTTGTGTGTGGGCTGATTTAGCCTCGGAGAGTGTATATTAGAGTTTACGAGTTTATATATAATATATGTGTGTGTGGTGTGTGTGTGTGTGTGTGTGTGAGAGAGAAGAGAGATAGAGAGAGAAAGAGAGAGAGTTTGTATATATATGTGTGTGTGTGTGTGTGTGTGTGTGTGTGTGAGAGAGAGATAGAGAGAGAGAGAGAGAGAGAGAGAGTTTGTATATATATATATTGTGTGTGTGTGTGTGTGTGTGTGTGTGTGTGTGGTGTGAGAGAGAGAGAGAGAAGAGAGAGAGTTTGTATATATATATGTGTGTGTTGTGTGTGTGTGTGTGTGTGTGAGAGAGAGAGAGAGAGAGAGATAGAGAGAGAGATAGTTTGTATATATATATGTGTGAGTGTGTTCATATATGTATATATGTGTGAGTGTATATATATATATATATATATATA